>DWQW01006701.1:0-15934 GCA_018249695.1 Heliconius erato demophoon | reverse complement strand
ATAAGCTTTAATTTGATATATAATTCATTAAAAAAACACATGAGTGCAAATATTCACATTAAGTAACCTCTTTAAACCAGGCAACCTTGGACTTGCGGCAGACTGAGAGCTGGCAACCATTGTTTTTAAAATTCCTTATGCGATTTTCTTTCAAATGATGTGCGATTCACATAAAAAACATATGAGTGCAATTTTCTCCAAAAACGAGTTACGAAAAACATTAATTAAAGGTGATTGCGGCAGGATTTTCTTGGGCAACCCTAGTGTAATCTACTCTACTATCATGTATCATTCTTAAATATTAGTTTCATTAGAAAATCTAATCCCTACAGTTTTAAACGATGGGATCTTAGGCCATATAGATAGTGTGACAGTGCTAAGTTCAGAGAGTCTTTTTAGTTTCACCGATGTAGGGAAGTGTCTCAATGGGAACAGAGTGCCTTAACACTAGGTTCTCAGGCCCCTTCTGCGCATCCTGCTATATGCGGGATACAGCGTGAAGCTAAAAATAAAAAAACTAAAAGTTTACAACCATAGTTGTGGTTCAAACTTTTACGCAATGTGGGGAAGACGTTATTTTATGTATTTAAATAAACAACAAATTATAAATATAAGTTAAGCACAGTAAGCCACGGAATTTCATACCACAAAAACCAACGAAACGGCTTACTGCAGCTGAAAATATTTATAATAAACTTGATTATTAAAGTAAGAAACCTCTCGAAAAAAAATAGAGAACTTTTTGAACTTTCGAGCAAAAAACAAAAGCTAGCGCGGTAAACAGTCTTCCTGAAAGACAATTCAAGTTGGTAGGGCAAAGTTTTTTAATATTCTGACCGACCGTGTAATCCGGTCTGCCGAAATTTTATTCACAAAAGGAGACGTTTACAAGATTGTAATAAAGTTATTTCATTATCAAATAATAATTTGTTAGGTAAAATTAGTTTTTATGAAAAAACACATCAAACACAATTTTTTTTTTGTCGCGTACATCACATAAAATATTATATTTCTCTACTATATTGTAAAAATTATCTAGTTAAATAAATAAAATAAATAAATAGCTTCACGCTGTATCCCGCACGCAGCATGGTAGGCAGAGGGAACCTAGTGTTAAGACACTCCGTTCCCCACTTTGGGGATCGAACTCACAACCAGTCGGTTTTGCAGTCACACCTCGTGCCGCTGCGACACGACCGGCCTCGGTGAAAGTGTTACTTTAGAAATATTTCTGAATTTATACGTTTTATCATGTGAATAGAGACCACGGTGTCGCATTGGGATAGACTCTGTCTACAATCTCGAGGGTTGTGTGAGATCTCCACTTCAGGAGATGAATTATTTTCACTTCCACAGTGTAAAACAAAATGTGGTATTGAGATCCAATGCACAACACCCGACTTCGCAGATCATCCTCATTAACAATAAGGTGTCAAATCTACACCATATATCTCGCATATAGCATAGTAGTCAAAAAGAACTTAAGAACGTGGTGTTAACACTAAGTTTCTAAGCTCCTTCTGCCCACCTTAATGAGGAATATATTTCTATACTCCACTTTTCGCCATTTTTATTATTTAATATTCTTATAGTACAAAAAGATTTTCTTTAATTAAATACTATTTTTTTTATTTAATTATTTATTTACATAATTAATTTTTACCTCGTCTGATAATGAAAAACACGAAGAAATGAAAATATCTAATATTCCATCTCTCCCAAGTAGGAATCGAACCCACAACCATTGTTAACAGTCGGACAATTGCAATTATGGTAGTTTTGCAAACATCTGTCATGTTAGTCAGCCAAAGGCGGTCAGAAAAACTTCATGGTAAATAAGCAGTATTTTAGAACAAATTTTATTATCAAACAGGTTCTAGTGAGAAAATCTTAACTCCGAACTGTTTTTTTTAATTTTTAAAGGGGAACAATTCGGCAACACATTCATAATAAGCTTATGTTACAACCTTTACGACATAAATAAAAAATATTTTTTTCCAAAAGAGTAAACAACAATTTTAGAATATGTTATAAAAAAAACATCAAACTCTCAAAACCTTTGATCTACGAAATATTAGTACCGTATGAGCGCGCCCTAAAAGAGGGGGACCAAACGTAATTTTGCATGAAAGTCTAAGAGAAGTTTTGTGCAAGTCGTCGTTGTACGGCGATTAGATTAAATGCGTTTTAATGAGGTGCGTGCCCTTTGGTGATGATAATGACGCGACATTATTTTCTCTTTTTTCTTATATTTGAATTTATTGGATGGTAATTGTGGATTTAGAATATTGTACGTAGCTAATAAATTTAAATTTTTAGTTGTATATGTTTTTTTCTATACATATTTCCAGCATTGAGCTGGGTAGGAGAATAAATGTACCCTTTTTTAAAAATTTAACAATTTTTTCTTTAAAAATAAAAAGAGGCAAGCCGCAGCGCAGGGGTACAAGCGTTGTAGATTTGATTTTCAAGAAATAAAATATTTAATATTGTCACTTCTTCGCTCTAGTTTCGATGCCACGCGAGGTGTTGATTTCCGATAATCAACGCGCAATGCCTCGCCTAGGAGAATGAAGTGTCTTAACACTAGATTCCCTCTAACCTGCTACACGCGAGAAACGAGAAACTAAAAAACAGTAGAATATTCATAAACTATAAGCTATAAGTGAAGTTAAAAAATTATACAGTTAAAATAAAATACCTAGACACTAATTTCTCATTAAATAAAAATAAACTTAAGTTATAAATCCTTTTATTATGGTAATTTATGTAACTTATCTGTTTCAGTCATTAGCACTGCTTAACCCTATAAAGGCTTTCGAATGGCTCTTTGACTGAGAGCACTTGGGAAGTAAATAGCGTTTTTGAGCAAAAAGTCACAATTACACTCATCTCGAGTTGAGAAATAAGGGTATAATCTAACAGACAGACATTTAAAATGCTATAATTTATACATCTATACTCACATATATATATGAAAAATATTTATTTAGAAAATGAATAAAAATTTGAACGTAGCGGGATACGAACCCGCGCGACCTGGAAACCGACCAGGTTCGAGTCCCGCTACGTTCAAATATTTATACGTTTTCTAAATAAATATTTTTCTTGCCTAAGTGTGGAATAACACTTTAACAATGTTTAAAAATATATGAAAATTATTTTATATATAAAATCCATTAAACATGTTAATGTGGTTAAATAGTGGTTGACTATATTTGCGGTCAAAGTCCCTCCGGGTACTAAAGCCTGTATTTATAAATTGCTCTCAACTCTGTGATCAATTTTAAGATGCCAGTTTCATTCATAGATTATTAAAACTGCATCTCAAGATCGATCTCAAGATTGACTTCTGAGTTTTTTTTTTACTTTACACTGTATCCTGCACATAGCAGCGTAGGCAGAGGGAATCCGGGAACCTTGTTTATGATACTCGTTTCCCATTATGAGTAATGGAGCTCAACGCCAGACTTTGCCTCGTTACCAGAGCGAGGAAAAAGAAAATAATAAGTATTTAATTTCCTCGACTGGGAATCGAACCTATCGCGTTTACGGTACCACGCTTGCGCCACAGCGAGCCTCAATCGATTTCAGAGTGGAGAGCTGTTTATAAATATGGACCTTAAAACGTGTCTTATACAATTCTTATTTAAATTTGATCAGGTGGATAAAATATCAAGCCTCTGGTAAAAATATACATAGATAAAAATTTTTAAATATGAACGTAAAAGCAAAATTTTATTTGGGATGGCGTATACAAGTATTTATGTGTGTCTACACAAGTTCATCATTAGATCGCTTGGTCTACTGTTTCAGTAAGCTGATTTGTAAGATGTAACTAAATATTTATAACTTTAATATTAATTTAATATCCCAGTTTCAAGTTTGAATCTCGATTCAAAGTTCAATTTTAATATGGTATCTCTGAAAGGGCCCCACTTTCAAGTTAGTAAGTAGGCATACTATCTTAACTACATATTAGACTAGAAGTCCTCAATATTACAGCTTTAAATGATGTAGGTCTGGAGGCCTTGAGATCTCAGTCTATCGCATAATAGCCTTAATGGAGCTAAATACGTAAAAAGAAATTAGTATACTATTTCGTAACAAAGTTTCGTAATTATGATGGTATAAACTTTGTTAATAAATACGTTTATTAGAATTGATGTGTATTCGTGGTATTTCCCAGTAGTAAATATATAATGAACTATAGTTATAGTATGTATTTATCCAGGGTGGAAGTGTCAGCACCACATTAAATAAAACCATAGTTTAAACTACTCCATAAAAGCCTAATACAATTAATTTTTTTTCCCAAAAATGAAAAAGTGATTTTTTTCAAACAAAATTGTCGTTTTAAAATAAAACACCATTTGTCAAGAACAACGCAGAACACATAAACCTATCAAAGGAAAACCGCCGCATACGCCTCATTCCGAAATCGAGTCATAGATATTGGCGGCAAAGTTCAACGTTGTTTAACCTTTAGTAGTATTTTTGCAGTAGTATGCCTTTACGTTATTCGCATCTTTGCGTAACTGCGTCACAATATAGGTATGGATAAACATCGTGAAATGAAAAAAAATCCTATGTCTAAACTGTTGAGTTATCTTGATTAATTTCTTTAGGTATGGGTTCGAAATATTTTACCCTATATGCTATTGCCGTAAAAGGGGCGCTGCCTCTTCCACCCTGTATAATGATAAACAACACTCAATTTTGTTTCTGAGACTTTCTGTAAATCATCGGAGTAAATGAAAAGTTAAAAATCAATGTTTTATGTGCTATGTACCGATCATTGTCCTTTTTTTCAGCTTCACTCTGTATCCCGCATGTAGCAGAGTACGTAGGAGTCTAGTTTTAAGACACTATTGCGAAAAAAATAAAATATTAAATATTTAATTTCCTCGAGTGGGAATCGAACTCCCAACCTGCTGCGTTTATAGTCACTCGCTGGGCTTTTGGTCACTTTTAATTTTTAAATGTCTGTTGTATTAAATATTTGCTGATAAATGTATTATTTAACTACTATACCTACTTTTGCTGTAAGTCAACAAAATAAAAAAGTCACTACTCCTAGAGGGGACCAAACTCACAACCATTGCACTAAGAGTCAGACGCACTCCCACTTTAGCCATAAAAATGTTTGAAAATATATTGAATTTTGTTTTAAAACCTTAAATTCAATATGTAAAAGGTATAAATAAGACTTTTAGTTACAAGACCTAAATGATTTTTAAACGCAAGGCTGAAAGGACTTGACGGATCAATCTGAAATTTGGTATTCAGATGGAAGTTTTTGGAAATTCAGGACCTGAGGAATTAAAAACGAATCTAAAATGTTATTTCACGAATGAATTCTCCCCACAGTTTTTTAGTATTTTCCAAACGAACGATCCAAAAAGTATTCAAATGTGTTATAAATTGCGAATTTAAATATTTTTGGGATCTTGATGCCTGATAACTTATTTAACAATGTGGTAGAGTAGAAAGAGAGAAATTTTATTATTATAATATTAATATATAAGATTATTGGTTAACTATTATTATTATTTTTTTTTAAATAAATAAAGATCAATAATATTAAACATTATTTTAAATAATTAAATACGTTTATTTGTCGAGACTTAAATTCTCTTCTAATCTTAACAATTTCAGCAAGTGTCCAGCATTATATTTATTTTTTAAAACTTCTCGCTGCATATATCAGAAAAAGCAGAGGGAACCTTATGTTAAAACACCTCGTTTTACCGCATTATTATTTTAATATTGCGATTACGCAAATAATATTATCATATATGTTAATTTAATTTGCTTCAATACATGTAATGAACATTTTTATGTTTAGTCTTATTTTCCCTTCTCATGATAACGGGAAACGCTTTAACACCAGTTTTATCGAAACACTTCCGCTTATTGCTTTGTTAGATGTTTATCTGTTATATGTAATTAGTACAACGTGGGGTGATAAAGGGGAACGTGATATCTGTATATATTGACATCCTTAGTTGTTTTTCTCTGGTGTCGACCGAAAGAACGGCCTTAAGTTCCACCACTCAACACGCGATGCCTTCATAATTCGGCGGAAAATAGGGAACGGAGGTTCTTAACACTAGGTTCCCTTTGTTTACCCTGCTGTATGCGTAATACTGCGGTCAGTCGTGGCGCAGGGGCACAAAGTGTGACTGTAAAACCAACTGGGTATGGGTTCGATCCCCACTCGCGGAGATGAAATATTTATTTAAATTTATACTTGCATTTCTTCGCTCTGGTGTCGAGGACAAGCGCGGCGTGGAGTTCCACCACTCAACACGCAATGCCTCCAGAGTCGGCAAAAAGTAAGGAACGGAGTGTCTTTATCCATATAATTGAAATAATTGTCCTAATAAGATTTTTGGTTTTGCCATTTTAAATGAAAACTATTAAGGTTTCGTAATATATCCCTCATATAGCAGTTAAGGCAAAGGGAGCATAGTGTTCAATCACTCCGCGCCCCACTTTTTGCTGAATTCTGGAGGTATATTGTATAAAATGTTTAACAAAATATAGTATCAAATAAAAAATAATACTGAGAATATGAAACAAAGAAAAGAAAAGAATAATTTAACGATAAAAAAAACAACAGAAGCCTCATTAGGCCGAGTATAAAAATATAAAATTATGTACTGTAAAATGTTTTACGCCACAGCAATTACATAAAATGTAAAGTTTCCGAACGAATTGTAAACAGAGGGTTTAAATCCGCGGCTGGGGGAGATGCGGTCACGAACATCAATAAACCTTTCAAGTAAATCTTTATTCGTGACTACGCAATTTTTAGTATGGAGCTTCGGTCTGATGCTGAATGTTTGTATTCAAAAGCATGTATTTTTGTGGTTAAGTTGATTGATATACTATGGTTTTAAGTCTCGTCCAATTCCGTATGGTGAAACGGTCAGGTGTATAGACAAGTGTGTATGTTGCTATATGAAAAGTAAGAATTGAGGACTTATTAAGATGAAGTCTTCTTAATTATATAAAATAAAACACAATTTTCTTAATTATGATAAATACATTCTGTACCGTAAACTTATTAATTTATCATAAAGAGGTACTATTTTCAGCCATTATTTGAAAGAATTAAAAGAATGTATTTTATGAATTTCTGAAAGAATTTATTTAATCATAGAAGTATGTTATATCTGTAACTTTAGGTTTTGCCACTCAGCTCGCAAGGTCTGCACAGAAAATACACAACTGTGTGTAATTTTAAATTTCATTACGTCCTCCCGTCCCGCCCACAAGTATTTATAAAAAAAATAATTTACAATTAATTAATATTAATAGCTTATAAGAAAATAATAAATATTATATGTGATACAATATTGAAATCAACAAACAAAAAAAACATATATTTACAAATCATGAAAGAAAGGCTTCAGAAATACAATCATCTTTTCTCTTCTCTCTTCAACAATAAAAGATCCCCAGGCCCCAATTTTTTATGAAAAATGACCGGCCTACCAAAACATTGATTGTGTACCAAAACATTTGTTCATTAGGCGGTTCACTTCATCCCGTCTTGGGGACTTCTTTGTGTATTCCCTCGGAGAAATATTAGTTGACTCACTAATATTTCTCCGACTAAATTCGGCGTTGAGTTTCGTTAAATAGCACATGATATTTTGAAAAATGTGAAAAGTTAGAACATAGTGAAGACAACAAGTTCCCCGACATTGACATTGCTACTCGAATGTGCAGAAAAAAAAATGCAATATTTAACATAATAATAATTATTATTTTGTAAAACATGAAGAATTCAGGAGAAAATGGCAACAATAAAATACTCAAGTAAAATGAATGATAATTTTCTTATACAAATTCAAATTCTTTTACGCTCACAGAGAAGTTGGAGAATTAGACGCGGTGTCTGGATTTTCACGAAGTATGCCTTAATGCGTAGTAAATGTAATTACTTAGAATGTATGGTGCCTCCCCTTGATGAGACTTGATTAAATTATTGATATATTTAGGCGTACTGTGTGAGATTTAAGTAACAAGAACTGTTAGAAATAAAAAAAAACTTTTATTCAGCTAGTTCGATGTAAACGTAAATTTTTTATTCTTTATACTTTTATTAGAAGCCGTCTTGGAGCAGAGAAAAACGTCTAACTTAAAGCGCGACGGTTGTGAGTTCTATTCTCACTTGACGAAATGAATGATTTAAACTTCATCGCTTTGTTATCAAGACACAATGCAGTAATGAGCTCTGCCACTCACTACGCGATGTCTAAAATATGGATGGAAAGCGGAAATAATAGAAAATATAAATCTTTGTTTACACGGCTTGAAGCATATAAAAATAAAAATGCACCTCCATAATCTAATATAATAAATTCTACTTAATTCCACAATTTGATATATTATACACACATATTTATCACATTCCTAAAAGAATAATTTCAACATTTTTAACACTAAACACTACATTATATACGTACAAATACCTACATAAATATTTAAATTTCAAGTGGAAATCTAAATGAGCGGCAAAAGTCTTAGCAAACAAATTACTTCAAGCTTGACTTATCACCAGTATACTTATTCACATACGGGGACGAGCGAAAGCTCAGCAGTAAACTAATTTTCGTTTTGCGTCGTTATCATTTTCAAGCTTTATGAATTTATATGAATATGATAACGGCGGAATACGTACGCTACAAATTTGAATAGGCAGTTTTGGATTTAGAATGTATTGAGGGCTTTTATAAATTGATTTGAGGTCGTCGTGGTGTGGAGTCACAAGTATGAGACTATAAACGCAATGTTTGTGGGTTTGATTCCCACTCTTGGGAGTGAAATATCTAATATTTTTTATTTCTTGCTTTGATAAAAAAACACCACTTAATACGCGATCCCCGTAAAGTGTGGAACGGAAGGTCTTAACACTAGATTCTTAGGTTCCCTCTGCCTAACCTACTATTTGCGGGAAAAAAAAATTATCTTCACGCTGTATCCCTCATATAACAGTAAGCAAAGATTTCAAAACATTGCGTGTCGAAGGGAAATGAAAATAATTCATTCACGCAAGTAGAAAAACGGAGAACGAAGTGTATATATAGTGATAACAAATGGTCTTAGCCTTCCCTGTTGAGTGCGGAAATAATACAAAAAGTAGAAATAATTAATTAAGGAGTTGGTAAACTGATTGCCCACATAGCTTAAAACGTTACTGACTTTTCTAATAAGAGATTTTGTGATTTAATATATCAAAGTATTGGAAGAAGTTGATTTTAAAATATCCTTCTCACTGTCTTTCCCCCGCACATCCCGTTCATTCCCTGGAATGGGAATTGAACTCAAGCATCTCATTTACGGTTGCACGCTTGTGCCCCTGCTCCATGAGAGCTTGAAATTACTTTATATTTGTAGAATAAAACTGATACTCTAAAATGATTGAATTCATGATATTTTATGAAATTAGAATTATATAATAATATTATATTATTATTAATTAATTCATTTAATTTTCGCATTTTTTGTGACTAAACGTGACGGTTGTGGGTTCGATTCCCACTCGAGGAAATTAAATATTATTTATTAATATTTCACTTCTTCGCTCTGGTAACAAGGCAAAGTGTGGAATTTAGTTCCGCGCCTCAATACGCAACGCCTCGAAAAACTTGGTGGAAAGTGAGAAACAGAGTGTCTTAATACTAAGTTCCCTCTGCCTACCTTTTTATGCGAGAAAAAGCGTGATCATGAAAAAAAAAAGGTCTGTACATACATTGCATACATGCTAAAATATATTTTTAATTACCTTTTTTGTTCAGCTTCACGCTGTATCCCGCAAACAGCAGGGTAGGCAGAGGAAACCTAGTAAGACACTCCGTTCCCCACTTTCCGCCAAGCTCTGGAGGCATTGCGTGTAGAGTGGCGGAACTCAACGCCGCGCTTTGCCTCGTCACCAATGCGAAGAAATATAAATTTAAATAAATATTTCTACTCCCCGAGTATGTGAGTGAGGATCGAACCCACAACCAGTCGATTTTACAAATTTTGTGCCCCTGTGCCACGACTGGCCACCTAGATCTTTAATTTAATTATTAAAATTTCCTATAATTCAATAGTAAACTACATGATGTCAAAACTTTCTCGCGCCTAGTTCGTTCACTTTGCGTTGCACTTAGCTTATTGCGGTCGCTGGTGTAAAATTCACGAGTTACGTTTTTCCAGCAAACTTGAGCTAATTCCATAAAAGCCTGCTTGTGGAGGGTGCATCGGTAATGCTCTTTATGGGCCCTGTTTTAGAGGTACGGGAGATAGATATGGTGTAAGTAAAGCAGTAAATATATTTCAGTTTGTTTTTCAGCTATATTATGTTTAGTTTTTTTTCTTATTTTTTGAAATATTCCTCTTTTATAAAAGATTATATATTAATGTTCGTTTTGATGTTTTTTTTTAGATGTGTTAGGAGATATGTAGAGCCCAGAGTCGTTATGTTTTTATTCTTGTGATGTTCACCTATTCAGCGTGAAGCTAAAAAACAATATAGACTAGGAAATATAATTTCATTCCATTTCCATTCCATCTTGGTTCTACATCAAATTGAAGAGCAAATTAGACTATAAAATTCAGTATGAACTCTTTTAATATGTCTCGCAATACATGCCACTAAAAAAATATATATTGGCTTCAAATACTTACCCTTCTGAATTATATACGGGATATACGGGTTGTATTCTTATATATCACGTATAGCACCAAAACTACTTAAACGCTTATTTAGAAAACGTATAAAAATTTGAACGTAACTGGACTCGAACCCATTCCTCCTGTAAACCGACAAGTTTCCACTATTTCTAAATAAGTATTTTTCTTTCCTAAGTGTGGAATAACACTTTAAAAAACTACTTAAACGATTTTGATGAAACATGGTGTATTTTATAATTCGGAATATATAAAGGTTAAATCAAAAACAATCAACTCAATATTATTAAAAAATTTGCAGAAATTTGTTAAAAAAATGGGTATAAAAAATGCTTTAATGAATGGATGATACTCAGAGTGACATAACATACATACACGTCAAACTGTTAACTTTCTTATTTTGAACTCAGTTAAAAACAAAAGCATTTGTAAATACGTACGTCAACATAAATAACAAATAACTTTCTACTAAGATATATAAAGCTGTCGACAAGAACGTATTGTACCTATTCATAACTAACGGACTGAAGAAATAAAATCAAGTGTACAAGCGTGATAAACAACTTTTTTCTCTCTATACGCCTCCATTCGTTTAAGATATAACTTACCTTGTTATAACTTATTTTACTTACCAACAAATTTTTTTCTGACAGCAAGATGAGGGATTTTGCATATAAGTAATTGTATATCGGTATCTATATTAATATTATAAAGCTGAAGAGTATGTTTGTTTGAACGCGCTAATCTCGGGAACTTATCAGTCGTAGCGTAGAGGCACAAAGTGTGACTGCAAATCGACTGATTTTGGGTTCGATCCCTACTCGAGGAAATGAAATATTTAATTAAATTTATATTTTTTCATTTCGCTCTGTGTCGAGGTATAGCGCGGCGTTGAGTTCCGCCACTCAACACGCAATGCCCGTGTATTTCGGCGGAAAGTGGGGTATGGAGTGTCTTAACACTAGGTTCCTTCTGTTTACCCTAATGTGTGCGGAATACAGTTAAAAAAAATAGATAAAAGCTAAGGGTTATGTTATAATACGTTAATCGATGTCGAAGCTCCCTGTACGTGCGATCAGGGTTAATTCCCGCACTTATGATTTATTAGATGATAAAAATATTTACCTACTTTAGTTCTGTCTGTCTACCCTCCTATATATAGAAAAAAATCCTGAAATAGATTTCATTATATTCTACAATCTTATTCATACATTTTTTGTAGTAACTTTGTGTTATACGTTTTTTTTTTGGAAATATACATTTTTTTGGTCCATATGTCATAATTTTCGTTATGATTAATTATTTTATTTCTTAGATAAGGGATAAGTTTACGCGATACATGAAAAAACCATATAAGTCTCAAATATGCATTAAATATGTGCGCGACAAATAGACGAATTTTAACTTTTTAGCTTACTGTTTGAAGTCTTTTCTTGTTAAAAAATATTCTAATATAACATTTATAATTTACTCAGGTTTTATGTCATCTTCTGAATTGAATTCACCTTTTGTCGAGTTTTATTATAAACACATTCGCTTATGAAGCAGAGTACAGTTCCAGAGCTAAATGACAAAGGCCTGCCTTTGTGTGAAAGCTCTGTGAAGTTTTTGTGTGTTACCTAAAAAGACTGTTTCATGTTGTTTTTTTTCCAAATAAGATGTTTGGAGAAAGATATCACTGTTTCTGTGTAGTATTTTAGTTTGATAATTTATTTTCTTTTCACTTACACCTATATAAATTAAAGTGCAAATATATTCAACAAAAAAATTTTATAAAAGTATTTAATGAATAAAAAATTAAGTATATAATAATACTTTTGAATGTTCATTTAGATTAGATTTAGATGTATGTTCATAATTTTTTTTATCTTGTTTATGAGTCTTCTATTACCTACACGCGTAATGATAAACACATTACCCTCCTTTGCATGGCAGTCAGGATAAAAACGTCACCTAGTTCTCCCAAAAAAAAACCAGGTCGTTATCTCGCTAACATATTTAAGTAATTTAACTTTAAAGTCCTGCATACATTCGGTTCACGTCGCAACTTTCCCTCAATGGGACCAATTAGACTTACATATTTGTTCCATTTGAATGCAAGTCTAACGAGCTACGAGGGTACACTTCACGCATGATAGTGAATGCCTTGACGTTTGCCATGTTTCTATTTTACCTTTTTCTTGGAAATTTTTGTGAGGAAAAGCGTTTTTTTTTTGGAGTGAAATGGACGGATTTAATTTTTTTAGATACTTTACATTATATAATGGTTTACATAAAGTAAAATACCTAAAAAATATTTTGATTAGGTGTTAGAGCAAAAGTATACGGATATATTCATTTTCAGCAAGTCATTTTTGATTCATAGCATGGAAAAATATTCTACAACATCGTTTCAGTAATAAATATATAAGCTCGTTATAGCTTCATCTTTATTCTCGAAAAGAAGGCACTAGTGTTAGGACACTTCGTTCGCTATTATGTATATATATACGCCGCCGTGTCGAGTTCAGTGGCGGAACTCAACGCCGAGCTTTTCGTCGTTAACTGGACGAGAAAATTAAAATAATACGTTCTCCCTGGTGGGAATCAAACCCACAATCCTTACGTCACGACGGCCTCTATATACATATATGTATATCTACTTAATTTATATTTCCTTTCGCATAACGTCTAAAGATGCTATAATATGCACAAGTAGATTCGAGAGTATAGAACCAATTAATAATAAACAAAACCTGTCGAGACTTGTCGATTTGATAACGAATAATTAATTTAAGGGGCCCGAGTCCAGGGGGTCCAATGAGCTCGAATATTATAACGGGAACAAAGGGCTTAATTAAATCTCACTGATTTTAATTTTCACCACGTTGGGAAGCAATGTTTTGTAAATGAAATTTATTGAAATCATTATATTATTATTAACTTTCGAAATTTCGTACTTGTGGAATAATGGAATTTATAATGTGTTAACTTGCTATATTTACCGATGATCATAATAATCTGTAATATGCCAAAGCAAACGAGCTATGGCAACACTGTTTTTTAATAGGCAGCCATGTTGTAAATAAATATAATAATATAAATAAAAGACGGTACATTATTAGTTTGAGGTAATTTGCTATATTGGGCTGGAGCAGTGAAGGCGAGTGTTTGAATCAATAAGCCCCTTAAGCCTACTCCTGTGGTCGCAAGTCCCAGGTACTGCTCCAAGCTCATCAGTATTTGTGTATTTTGCTATTTTAAAATGTAATGTAAATAAAGTAATTTATTATAATGTTATTTTATTATAAAGATATATAGATTTTTAATAACTGTTAGACATTTCTTTAAATTATAAAATTAAATTTCAAAAACGAACCATATATGCTCATAATTTTTTGATGGCGTTACCTTAGAAGCTTGGATTTTTTCTGAGGGAGGAACCAAGTTTCTAAGGCAACGCAATAATTGACGCAATAGTTGAGGAATTAAGGGACTGTAAACTTGAATATCTGATATTAATTTCAAATGATATTGACAGATGGACAACGGACAACAAAGTGATCCTATATTGGTTCAATTCCGCCTTTTGAGGTACCGAACCTAAAATATGACAAAGTTACACATTATACATATACATTATACATCTATCAAATAGGTTCTAGAACAACACCAAACGTATGATCTTTATACTATTTATAGTAAACACGGAGGTAAATTCCCGTTCCGAAGATTTTTTTTTATTTTCTGGTAAGGCGTTGAATTCCGTCACTTGACTTCACGTAAATTTGAGAGTTTAAAATTCAAAAATAAATTTAAAATTGAAAATATAAGAGAATAATTCTAGCATCGTTTTTTTTCATACCTATAACATCAACCAATATTTTTTTATACAGTGTTTTTGTCAGCACCACTTTAAATGAAACCACAGTTGTAACGACTATATATACAAAAATGAAAGAGTGAATTTTTCAAACAAAACAAATAATAAAATCATCGTTATAAAGAAAGACGCCATTTACCAAGAACGATGCACACAGATAAATCTATCAAAGGCAAACCGCCGCATACGCCTCACTCCGAAATCAAGTCGTAGGTATTGGCGGCAAAGTTCAAAGTTGATTAACCTTTAGTAGTATTTTTGTAGTAGTATGTGTTTACGTTATTAGTATCGCTTCGTAACTGCGTCACACGAAATACTGGTATGGATAAACATCGTGAAATGTAGAAAAATCCTACGTCTAAACTATTGAGGTATTTTGATTAATTTCTTCAGGTATGGGCTAAAATATTTTACCCTTTATGCTGTTACCGTAAAAGGAGCGCTGACGCTTTCACCCTGTATTTATAATTGGTTACTGACAGGTATTCGTCATACGTAATACCACAAAATACGTAATTACAAAATATTTACAAATTTTCTATCGACATATCCGCCGCGGCAACCGCTGAGCTCACGCGTTATCTAAGTCGAGCTGTTTTAAAAATATTAAACGGTGGAAAAAGTTATTTATCGGGAGTGAATTGTTTACTATTTTCAATATATAGTGTGTAATATTTATTGTATACAGAAGAATTGCGATTATATTAAATATCATATCGAAAATCCTATTTTTAACGAACTTTAACTATCATCAAGGTCAAGTGAAAGGTGTTTACTAGAAACGCGTAAGCGATACAAAATAATAGCAAAGTTATAAAGCAAATTAACGTACTGTTCTACCGTCTTAAAAAATAGCAATATGGAATGTAAATTGTGTACTGATGTTTTAAAGATTGAGGACTTAATCAAATGCACGGCCTGTTTAGGATTTTTTCATTACTCCTGTGCCAGTTTAAAGGACACTGACTTTAAAAAAATGCTTCCAATGAACAAAGCCAAATGGAAATGTCCTGCCTGTAAGCAAACTAAGAAAGGCGCCACTACTATTAGTCCTAGATTAACTGCTGCAGCTTCAAGCGCCGCTTGCGCCGCTTTGGAGTCCACTCAACCTCAACTGCAATTACAGCAAGATGGTAGTATGAAATCAATTATCAATTATTTTGATGACCGTTTCAATAACCTTCATGCCACTGTGGAATCATTTAAATGTTCCGTCACTGAGGAACTCCGAAATCTTTCGGAAGCTGTTAATACCTGGTCTTCAAAAATTTCTCACATTGAGTCCTCTGTCAATTGCCTTACGGAGCGGATGAATGATTTCGACCAAGAACTGTCTAAATTAAATAACTATTGTACCGAAGTCGATGATTTGAAGTTAAAGAT
>DWQW01006700.1:0-15934 GCA_018249695.1 Heliconius erato demophoon | reverse complement strand
ATGATTATCTTTACTTTTCTCTAATATTGAAGGGTTGTGGTCTCCATCCCCCACGAGGACCAGTCGGCTTGGGGAAGAAAGCGTTGTTTTAACTTTATTTTTGTTTAAATTTGATTGAACTTTCCGTTTGTCGGTTTTTAGTTGCTATTGGCATTCGTGAATTACATTGTTGTTAGTTACGTTCGTCAATGAGTTTGATCGGGGTCTCCTAACATCAAAGGCGTTCATCCTGCTAGCTTTGATTGAACTTAGCGTTGTTTGCTTTTTAGGCTGGGTTCGAGTTTCCAACGCTGGCTGTGGTGAGCTGGATAATTCTCTTTTTCTTCTATCATAGGTTGGCTCTTTGACTATTAGTTTGTCGTATTTCAAAAAAGCAATGTTCCCTTTCTTTCTCTCTTCCAATAGCCTCGGTTGTAAAGCCTTTCTTTTCTCTAAAATTTCCTTTGAGTAATCTTCTGAAATAAATATTGTTTTGAGGCTTTTTTTATTTTTGATAATTTCGTTCTTTTTCCAGCCGTTTACAAAAGAACATAACACAGGTCTCGGTTTGCTTTCGACTTTATTCTTTCCAAGACGATGTAATTTATTCACTTCGTATTCATCCAATTTTATATTTAAATCCCTTTTGAAATTTTCTTTAATGTTTTTAAATAAGTCGTCAGTAGATTTCTCTGTTTCTTCTAATCCAAAAATAATTATATTATTATTTTTATTTTCTCTTTTTAGATTTTCAATTTCTTTCTCTAGGTTGCTGATTTTTTGTTTTAATTGTTTATTTTCTTCAATAATGGGAGCTAGCTTTTCGTCCATCCGGTCCATTATATTTTGCGTTAGAGATTTTGTTAGCTCGGCGGACTGCATTTGCATTTCTAGCTTCATGTTCTCAAATAGTAATTGAAATTGTCCTTCCATGTTATTGAAATAAATTACGTCGAACGGAACGCAAAGAATGAATGATTTGTCAGCAATATATTTCCTTATAATGTAATGGCAACACTATGATAGTGCCAACTTTCCAAACTGAAATCTGACGCTGTCAAACTGATCTTATACTGGTATTATGATACTTGAATTTCTAACCTCATATTGTTGACTTGGATGTTCGGCTGTACTTTTTATTGGATAGATCTTGAGAAATTCACGAGTTATATCATCTATGTCTTCTGCTATTCTAGTGTTGTAAATTTAAACTACGTTTACCTCCAATTTAAGCTTTAAATATTATTATAGAACGATTTAATACGGATAGATAAGAATAGTGTTGACACTTTGACGACCGGAAACGGAATCACCCAAAAGTAGTAGTTATAAGACTTTTAAATGAAATATTCTGTTTTGTATTTATAAAACGAAGTTAAGAGATGAACGTTTTGCCTATTAAAGCAATTGTGACTTCCGTCGGTTAATAATTCAACAAATACGTTGTGGAAGCGCGGGCAAAAACAAAAGTGGGTCAACTTCAGTTTCATTTTTTATTTTAAGCGAATGTTTTTTTTTAATTTCATTAGAATATCATTATTTATTTTTATGGTTCCATGACTTTTAAGGAAAAACGAACCTTTATAAGATCATTTTGTTGTCTTTCCGTCTGTCTGTCTATCTGACTGTCAGGAGCCTTTATCTCAGAAACGCTTGGAGATATCGAGTTAAAATTCAAATTATATACTCAAATCTACGGTCCCATAATTTCCTGAAAAAATCGTATTGAAAAAAACGCATATTTTGACGCTATAAACGGAATCAAAATTAATGGGGTACTTCCGGTTGACTTAAAATTATGAAATTTGGCAGCTAGCATCTACAAGTAGCACTAGTGCAGGAAAAAATGAAATTGTATATTTGTGGTTAAATCCTAAAAAATAACAGCTTGAAACGGATATTATTTTTTTGCAAATTTGGTAGCTAGTTCAAGGTATTAGATGAAAGGACTCTGGCTAAGCTAAGTTTGAATTTCAGAAAAATCTCGAGGCCTCCAATTTTTCTACGATGGGCGAGCCCAACTCGCGCTTGTCTGATTTTTATTATATTTGTTATAAATATATGAGTTTGATTTAGATATTTACAAAACTCACTTGTTAATTATGTTACATTTGAGGCCGTCGTGTCGTAGTGGTACAGCGTATGACTGTACCACAGTTAGCATGACGATTATTCATTCGATTTTCATTTAGGGGAATGAATTATTTGATTCTCTAGCTGTGGTAAAAATCCTAGATCAGAGTGTCTTAATTCTTAACAATAAGTTCCCTCTGTCTTTTTTAAATACAAAAAATCCAATATGATTACCATTTATCACTAAATTGTCTATACAAAATAAAACCGGTTGTCTGTAAAATCGATTTACGGACAATAATTTTACGTGCTGACGCCATTGTTTACTTTTATGAATTAAATTTATTTATTATCACAGAATTTTCAATATTTTGTATAATAAAAAGAAGGAGTTAATTGTTTTTTTTTCTCGATAAATTTAAATATTTATTACATTTATTTGCACTCATATTTTTTTTACTTAAAATGTGCAGATTAATTCCAAGTAACAATGAATGGATTGATTAGTTAGCTTTCAGCTTAAGGCAATCCTGCATCTCTTTCGTTTACACCGCGCTCTCGCTTGCACACTCGGCTTAAATGGAACGTGACAAAGAGCCATTGCTTTTTAGTGCGTGCAACCGGTGTTCATCGATTTGTAAGATGTTATTACATCCAAAAATATAGTAATTAAAGTAATTTATAAGACAAGATTAAACTAATTTTCATACTTATTAAAAAAACATATTTATTGTTACAGGTATTGCCGGGTCTTTATGTAGGCAACTACAGAGACTCGAAGGACCCTGTTCAACTAGATAAATATAAAATAACACATATACTTTCTATTCATGATGCAGCTAGAAGATTACATGCGGTGAGTAGTATGTCTTGACTTTTTAGAATATAATTTTATTATATAATACATTTTACGAAGTAGCCAGCAATATTAGTTAAGATAGTTTGTTAAATATCAGAATCCTTTTAAAATTTAAACAACACCTAATTATCGCTACTGTGTCTCGTAGCATTCATACACACAGTGTCACAGAATATATTATTTTAACAAATAATATATTTATTTGTAATATATGTATGATGTATATTCATATATTTAAATAATTCCTTAGATTATGGTAGGTCATAAATTGTATTTACGTCTTTTTTATTGTTTAGACGACGGTTTCACGAAAGACATGTCGTAAAATGTTCACGATTTTCCATTTGCCCTAATACGGAGAATGGAACAAAATAATATGGCCTTGTTCTTTACTGACTGAAACGGCGTACATATAAAATAAAAATAAATCAGCTTCACGCTGTATCCCGCACACAACAGGGTAGGCAGAGAGAATCTAGTGTTAAGACACTCCGTTCCCCACTTTCTGCCGAATTCTGGAGGCATTGCGTGTTGAGTGGCAGAACTCAATGCCGCGCTTTGCCTTCGACACCAGAGCGAAGAAATGGAAATATAAATTTAAGTAAATATTTCATCTCCTCGAGTGGGGATCGAACCCACAACCAGTCGATTTACAGTCACACTTTGTGCCGCTGCGCCACGACTGGCCTCGCATACATATATTTTATAAAAAAAAAGCCAGATAGACTTATTTTGCTTCACGCTGGATCCCGCACATAGCTGGTTAGTCAGAACTCAAGGCCGCGCGCATTTTGCCTTGTTACCAAAGTAAGGAAATGAAAACATTAAATATTTTATTTTCTTGAGCGGGGATCGAAACTACAACCTGTTGCGTTTACAGTCGCATGCTTGTGCCCCTGCACCATGACTGATATGACCAGGTAGACTGTTTAATGATTATCATAATAATTAATTTAAAACTTAAAATATTTTTATTTTTATAATTACATCCTGTTACAATTATTATAAAATTTAAGCTTTAAAATAAAATATTATTAGTTAACAATTTATTGATGTTTTTGTATTTAAAGCGATTAAAGATTTTTATGATATCTTATAGTTCACTATAAATTAACAGAACATAATATTTTGTATGAAATACGTATCTATTGATATTTTAATTTAGAATTCAATCTCGGTCAATTTCCCTTAACGGCCCAATAAATGAAGGTGAACGACCAGCTTTCAGTTAACTGATCGTTATTATTTGCACGGGTTAGATTACTACGATCGAGGGGAACTTCGCCTTTGTGACTCCCTCAGGGCCGCCCTTTCGACTTTACTATTTTGCAAAAAGTGGAACCGCTGTTAGGATTAATAAATAATTTGAAATAAACATGTTAAATTGCTTATCTAAAACAACATGTATTAAATATGTTAATTTACTCTCTTTATTGGTTGATAGTTCGACTTGAGTCATCATTTACACAATGTAAATCTGCCTGTTTAAAACTTCTAAGACTTGCGTTTGAATTTCAAATTTGTCATTCTCGGTAGCAAAGGGAAACATTTTAATAGAATCAAAGCGCGTCAAAGGAAATTCTAAAACTGTGTTATGGTACCTATATGCCGTTAAAGCTGTTAACATGCACCAATTTATATATTTATTTTGCAGATGCAGACAGACTAAATGTCTGATTTTTTTCTTTTGATTTTCGATCCTGACTACATGTTTGATTTTACTTAAAGAGCATTAGTTAATATTGATTATTAGTTTACATCTGGTAGATATTTTTGTATTCATAGATTTTACTTATTTACATGACTTACATTCCTATTTTCCACACGTCTGGGCAGAATGCGCCCACAGGGACTTTCTATTTTGCACGACCTTGAGCTTCGCGTTTAATTTCGCTCCATGTCTTGCCTATCTCCTTTGCTTCACTCGCTTCGTTAACTCAGTCCGTCCAAACACACAGACCGTCCCAAGCAGAGCTTTGTTGTGGTGTGTTTATACGGCCTTGTTTACGATTTCCTTGAGGATGCCAATCCATTGCCTCGGCCGGAACCAGACGCAGCATGTAGTCAATTCAATTCACGTTGCGACGCTTCATTTGCTTATTCGGCGTTGTTTCTTGGCAAAGATTAGAGAGATTGAGATAACTCCAGGTCCTATTTTTTGTTTTTTTTTCCGATTTTAGGCCATATTTATACAATGAGTCTTATTTTTAGACGGTCAGACTTCGAATGTATTTTGGCGTGAGTATAGCTTAATCATCGGCATAGTCCAACATAGTTCTCTAAGACAGTCAAAGTTTTTTGCATTATATAGAACTTGCCTATAATCAATTCAATAACAATTTTATGATTACTTACTATATACATAGGTAATTTTATGAAAGATTTAACATAACATTTTAAGTCGAAATAGATATGAATATACATTATTATAAAATATTTACATTGTTGGTATTTAGATTCTTTTTAAACATATTACTGTATTTGAATACAGTTTATAGATCTATAAAAATTTTATCTTTTAATGCATTGAGCGTGCCATTTGAATCACAATTCAATGTTAATCCAAACCTCGGTCTATTCGTCGTGTATAAAATTGAATCAATATTTAATTAAGTATTAAAAATTTAACAAACATTAAATATAAAGTACACGTGTTTTATTATTTACTTTTAGCTCCGACGCCTGAATCGTTATAAATCATAATTAGATTTGAATTTAGTTTGTGTGATTTCTTTTGTTTCTAAAAGCTGACCCGATCGAGATGATTTTAGCTATAATTTATAAAGATCTTCTTAAGCTGTTTAATTATTATCAGCTCGATTTCTATGTAACCAAAGAAAGAATCTTATCAACTTTTACAGAGACACTTATTTGGAATTTAGCGTATTATTTTTTAAAGATTTAACTCAAGGGTATTATTTATCAAGACTTACTAGTTTTGAATTAAAATTGTGAAATATAATATGAGGAATGTAATTTCTCAAAAACTTACACTTGGTAGAGCATATTCATCAGAATAGTCTCAATTATAAAGTGCCAAATAGTGAAAAAAAATTAGCCTAACCTAATTACAAGCTAGCAAAAATAACAACTTTTTTTCCTACAATGTTCGAGAAAACTAACTTCATATGGCAGTAAATTAAAAGTCGAGCGGGAGCTATGACAAGGAAATGTACAACCGTGTTAGTACAATTTCTACATCAGTAATAAAGATTTATTTCAGATTTTAAAAATGCAATTTTCATAATACTTAGATAGCTACAGATATTTTTTTTAGCTTCTTGCTAAAAAAATTAAAAATTAAAAAATTAAATTAGCTTCACGCTGTATCCCGCACACAGCAGGGTAGGCAGAGCGAACCTAGTGTTAAGACACTCCGTTCCCCACTTTCTGCCGAATTCTTGCTAAAATATTGACATAATTGCGTTAGGGAAGTGAGATTATTAAAATGTACATATTGTTCTGCAATTGTAGTACTAATGTTTCCTCACAAGCTTAAAGAAAATTCAGGTTCACCTTAAATTTAAACATTAAATAAGACAGTGCATTCTTCAAGTATGATAAAATTTTACATTCCTAACATTATTTACAAACCTACATACTCGTATTATACAAAATTTAAAAGATGTAGCAGATTTTGTTTTCATAATTTCTACGAATCGATTTTAAAAAATCGATATGTTTTTTTTTCAATATTTTTAAAGGATTTTACCATTCTTTATTTATATAACTTGGTTTGCGTGGAATTTATGACACATAGGTATTACTTTTAGTATTATCATCCATCACTTTGAACTGTTTTTGCTAATACACCAATTCATTATTATTTATTATTTAGCTGGCTTATTATATAAGGTCAGGTGACTGAATAGTTTAGTTTACTAATAGTAAATTTTTTTTTAAAGTTGAACTCATAAAATCTATCAAAAGCGCGTTACCGTAACACGTCTAATATATTATAGGTGTTATTTTAAAATAATATTTTTTTTAATTGGTGCACATTTTCGATTGAGAATAAATGATATGATATATGTTTAAATTTTAACAAGATATTTAAAAATATATTTTAGAAAAGAAATTCCAATACGAAACACTAATAGACTTTTTAAATTGACTTCCCAGTGATACTTAATACAACATCCGCAGTGTTTTTAATTATTATTCGATTATGACAGGATGATGCGTGGTTGAATTTATAAAGTTTAAAACCTCTTTTATAGAATGATAATCATATCTTAATATGACATTTACACCTCTCTATCACCTCTGTACTTATCACAGGCGTTCTTTACAGGACAAACACTATCTATGCATAATGGCTTCTGATTCACCGGATCAAAATCTGACGCAGTATTTTAGTTTATGCAACGATTTTATTCACGCAGCTAGATTGAGGGACGGCAATGTTCTGATACACTGGTAAGCATTTTCATAATGATATCGTAAGTATATTAAATATATTATATGAGTTATAAAAAATACTGCTGTTATCAAGTTTAAAGGACAACTATTTTCTGCGCTTTCCCTTTCAATGAACTAGAAACACTCCCCGTCTAAGATAAATAGGTCAAGGTATGTCGATCCGTTGGCCTTAAACTTAAATTTTATATGAAAATTAAGACACAATGAGAGTTTCAGGAATTATCGTATATTATTTATTATTTAAATAACATTACAATGTTTTTAAAAGTAAGGGACTTTCTTATCAGCAATGACGCATACGAACTAACCTGTTTTTAATTTATCGACTAACTTTTGGTATCGATTAAGGAGGTTAAGTTTTGAACTTTGGAACATATCGAGAATTCTATAAAAAACTTTGGATCCCTTTTTACAAAAATTACGGGGACGGGGGAGTATAAAATTTTATTTTATTTTACATATAGTTTATATGTAGAAGTGCAGAACGCTTATATTTTTCAATAATAAATCTTATAAAGTACATTAAATTGATAAATAAAACATTAGACACACTTCCATGCATTTGACAATAAGTACAACACTTTTTTATTTTTAAAATGACATACACGTTGCTATGGCAACGCGCATTATTAGATATAAACGTCAACGGGTCCTCTAGTAATAATAATAACGTCTTCTTATTTTATTATTCGTGCAGAACGTCGTGCAGTCGTAATATCTCACATTAGAATTCTGAGTATTCAATATAAAGCTAAATTATTTCCTAATTATTTTATACTTGATAATATAATATTTATTGTACATAACAACATTAAACGCATATCATTCGTAAAAACTATATAGTGAGTAAAAATTACCAGAATTATGTAAAGTTTATGTATATTTTTTTAGGATCTCGTTCTCTTATTTTTATATTAAAATATATTACCTCAACATCTGTCATATTTACATACACGAGCTTAGGCTAATCCAGTACAAATAGGGGTATTTTGTAAGACTGATTTGGCTACCAACCAAGTCGATGTTTTTATTCAGTTAAATCTACATATACGTCAATGCCGTCGTAGCAAAATTAAGATATGTGTTCAAATCTGACTGTGAAGATAGTAGTTCTCAATTATTTTCAATATTGATACATCCAACTTGTAGGAGTCTAGGATAGTATCTGAAGCAATTTGACAGTTTGATTAGAGTGAGGTGCATAAACGTTGATTATTGCGCAATATGGGAAACCATGTTATATATTGTAAAATACATGAAATCATTTAAGGTAAATAGCAGTCGCTATAAACAAAAAAAGAATCTCAAAGTTTTATAAAAAAGTTTCGTAAAATTAAAGAAAATAAATAACAATAAATATTTACCTTATTTAGTATATGTAGTAATTAAAAAAAAAGTATACATATATGCATGAAAGAATAAAAAAAACCCATGAAAGTTAACTAAAAAATATTTTAAATGCTTGAAAAATATCACGCAAAACTCTTAAAAGACCTTATTATAAGCATGCAAACAATTTAATGCCCTAGTTCCAACAGAAATGCGGAAAAAGCTACTTTTACGTTTTAATTAGTTTCCGTATAACCGACCTCGACCCGTTGAGTTGTGATGAGTGCAATGGACAATGCAGATTCGTCTTTGTTTTTCGCAATCTCTTCAAAATTTTAATATATTTGTGATAGGTATTTAAATTTGCCAAAAATGCTTTGTGTACCAAATACACAGACTTATGTTCAAGTTTTTCTCCAAGCTGTACACGTAATAATAGAATTGAGAGATAATTATTTGTTTGTTCTCATTGGACCATTACTTAACTGTTACTATTTTATATACAGTCCGCGAGATCTAAGCTAAGCTTTGCATTTGTGTGTGTATTCATTTGTATATAGTGTAAACGAGTCTGCTGTCGGTTCATTTTTAATATTTTATTTTTGTGTTTGAATACCTTAAAGTGAATGGTAAAGTTTGCACTATCACTGTACAACAACGCATACATATTATGCGATTAAGCACTAAAAAAAGATTTTTTTTGTTTATATTAGAATATAAAGTGTATATCATAATGTTTCTTCATATATTTAATTGAATAATAAATTTTATTTTTCAATGCCTTTTTCTGGATATTTTTTTTTGATCACTTACACAAATGCAAAGCTTAGCGTAAACTCCACGAAATCTACCTATTTACGTATCTTTCAATTTTGCTAATACATTTTTATATATTTAAAAAATATGACATTTAAAATATTAAATATTTTAAATCACTTCGAGAGAAAATACTAAGAAAATAATTATCTTAAGAAAAATGAAAAGGCTACTCTTGCATTGTATCGTTGAGCAACAAGGGTATGCTTGAGGCATTCTTAACACGCTGTTGTGCGCGACCTTTTGTACCTCTGAAGCTATACAGAGCGGTAGATCTTATTGTTTAAAATATTCTTGGCAAAGTATTTTATGCTTCTAGTTTCTTTAAAAAAAATGTTGATAATAGATTCGTTTGAGCTATCTTGGTATATAGGTAGGGAACCTAATGACACCAGTAATCGTAAAGATCCAATTATAATTTTTTTTAATATCCGAAAAACAGAGTATGTAAATGAAATCTAATGATGATATTTATAACAATATATATTTTTTCCGCCAATATTTTAATTATTTAACATGACGAGTTAAAACGTTCATAACTTTACCATTCGTCATGTTTGGCGAAATATTTTACATTCAGCAAAATATTTGCATTTTTTTTAACTAATTGTTAAGAAGTGAAGCACAATGTATTGCTTATAATTTTTTTAGTGTGATAGCTATTTTTTTTAATTAAGAATTGAAAAAGATATCTTTTATCTAATTTTGTTATTAAACTATTCGAACTTATTTCAAAAATATTGAAATATGCTACTTATCTATTTAACACACGACACAAGGCACAAAAGTAATATTTTTGGCGAAACTGAATTATAATCATATATAATATATGGATATTTTAACAATTCGGAGACGTATATAAAAAAGTGACGATAAAAAGACGGTGCTGTATAAGATGGGTCCACAGTGAAATAATTTCCTATAAATAGTAATTAGAAGTAATAATTTATTAATATTAGAACCTTTTTGTTCCACTGTATCCTCTAAACTCTTTATTCTTGTAGTTTGGCGGGTATGTCTCGGAGTGTGACCGTAGCTGTGGCATATATTATGTCAGTGACGCCGCTGACGTGGCGTGAGGCCTTAAAAGTAGTTCGCGCTGGGCGTGCCGTTGCCAATCCCAATCTAGGATTTCAACGGCAATTGCAAGACTTCGAAACGTACAAGCTGGTAGAAGTAAGTCATTTTGTTATATATATACTTATACTAAAATATACGTAAAACTCTTTGATGCCTGAAAAGACCGTCATGGCGCAGTGATACAACGTGTGAATGTAAAACCGATGATGATCGATTCCCACTAGGGGTAATGAATTATTCAATTTTTCCTTTCCTCTGCTCCTTCCGCCCTTTCCCGACTGCTCTGCAAACAAGGCAAAGCGCGGCGTTGAGTTCGGTAAATATTCGACAGAAAATGGAGAATGGAATGTCTTAACACTAGGTTGGATCCCTTTAAACTACAGCATACGGCGTGACGCAGAATAAAGGGTAGGCTAAAAATGAAGCTTTGACACTGGCTAAAATGATTTAAGCGAAAATTCAATAGTCGAGCAAGTTTAAATTTAGCACATAGGTAGATTTTTATATAAGAATATGTCAGAACGATTGTAGCATATCTAAATCGACACGTCGAGGCGCAGCTTTCAGAGTGTAAGCTTAAAAATTTTACAAACGGCATTACCAATGCCAACTCACATGGAAGACTAAGATTAAAAATATGCGGGAAAATAAATAAGCAAATGTAGTCCCCCATAACGTGTCATAAAAGTAGGGACGGATATTATAAGTGCTATAGAATATACAAAATTTGTTGAAAATGTGAAGTTTTACTAAATAAACCAAGTAAAATCATAAATTTGGGTACATACAATATATATTCCTCGTATTTAACCAAGGTTTAAATTTTTCGTAATTACCCAAGGTGCGCGGTAATTGAAGTTTTCGATGACACATGGAACAATTGAGTCCCGCCACTCAACATGGAATACATCCAGAATTCTGCGGAAAGTAGAGCGTAGACTGAGTGTTAGCACTGTGTGCCTACCCTCCTTATGGGGATGGGAGGGATGGGATATAGCAAGGAGAAAAAATTAAACTTTGGTAATAAACATGCTTGACTTAGTCAGTAGGCAATACGCAATAAAGGGAATATTAGCGTTAAAGTTACAAGTAGTCAAACGTGCACAAAGTAGGTGCAGGGAGCTTAATTAATTAAGTCGCCGCGTTTAATCGGCAAAGTGATGCTACAATCAGTGCGCCATTCGTTTCATTCTAATTACATCACTATTATGTAATACTGCGGTTTTGTAGCACACTCTATGGGAAGTGCTTCTGGTGGAATTAAATTTTCCAATATGTATAAGCACTGTAGCTTTTTGATAGAACCAAATAAATATTTAAATTTTTAAATTTGTGATATTTAAACTGTTTGTCGTTAATATCTTTCATTACTTATTACATTTTGGGTTGTAATCTTAATCTGAAAGAATTAAAATTAGTTTTATAATTCCAGTCAGGTTTAAGATTTTATCTTTAAAGGAAAAGTCCTTTATGACTATAATCAATTCTCTATAATAGGTCAAAAGTGGAGAAGTCGGTAAAAAAATAACGAACACATAAAAAAAGGCTTTAAGAGAAGGCTGTCAAAAAATCGTTATTAAACGAAAAATGAATCCACATTGCCATTCTTATCATATCATATAAAACCTAACTTTTTCAAAATAAAACGAAACCTAACCAGATGTTACCGTAGCAGAGGGCCAGAAAATAGTTTAGATAACCCACATAAACTATCCGATAAAACAGCAATTCAACTTTCATAAAAGTGATATTATTACGACTAGATTAAATTATAGACTATTCCCCTATAGTTTATTGCCACTAAAATTTTATTAGATGTGTACACGCACTTTAATCTAGTATTCTTATATTTCGATTTTTCGAATCTATTTTATGCGTGCATCGGTGTTGTTTGTGGTTCAGTAACGTTCTGTCACAAAATTGCTAAAATAGTTCATAACGAATCGATCAATAGTGAGACTTTTGTTAAAATTTAATTGGAAGGAGATACCGATCCGTTATTAAATTCCAATTATTTATTTATTCCAGAACAAAGAAATTAAAATATTAACTGTTTCATTTATTTCGTCATGGTTTAGGAATCGAACCCACAACCTGTTGCGTTTACAGTCCATGCTTTTGCACTTTAGCCTCAAATTTTAAATATTCATAATAAAAACATTTATTTACTCAGTAACTTAGAGAACGTGTCGCTAGGTCCTTTGCCCTTCCCGAAAAGTAGTTAAATTTAAATGTGAATAGGAAATGATTAATAGAGATATTTATTATTAATTTTTATTATTTCGTATAGGAACGGAGACGTCTTAAAGAACGTTACCCCTCCTTGGCACTGGCAGACAGTGATGTTGCCGAATGTCGGGTGATGCTTGACTCCTACCAAACTATGCTCAACCAGCGAACCATATGCGAAGGGAAATGCTCGATGGGCAGACAATGTCCCACTGGTACGTAATGTATTAGGCGGATGTTAGCATTTAGATAACCCGTATCGCAGTTTTGATTTTCTTTGATTTGCATTTTATTTACTTTTATCTTCCAATAAATCAATGACAATCTTTTAATATAGGGGAAAGGTGAACGATATGATCACCTTAAGGGAGAATACTTGTAGTTTACATGATATTAAAATTATTATTGATTTGACCACCTATTGGCACATCAGAAAGGACGAGTTTACAGATATAATGTTATTTTACATTCAAGGATCATCAGGACACTGGGTGTAAGACATTCCCTGATGATCTCTAGTGTATGTATGGATATGAGATGATCCAGGATCTTCCTTCCTACGGACATATGTATATTTCAAAAATCGTTCAAGTGCGAGTCGGTCTTCACCACCAAGGGTTCATAATTTTTGAGATTATCCGTCAATGGGAACGTGACATGGAAAATGACTTATTAAATTTAACAAAGTTAAATTTCCACATAATTAATATGAAAAGAGCTACCAACATATTAATAGATTTCTATTTTTTGAATTTCTTCCGGAATTGTAGGTCCACGAGAAGTTCTATAGGTTTTGCATTTTATTTAATATCATCTAGTATACCTTTCCTCTACCTACTTTAATGTTTATTATGATGTATGCATAATTATTATCTTTCATGTTAATGTTTCTGTTCAACCGACAGTATATTCTGATGAAACACCAGAATTATTATATTATTCGAGGTTAGTAGTGGCGCAGGGGCACATAATGTAACTGTTAACGCGACTGGTTTTGGGGTCAATCCCCACTCGAAGAAATGAAATATTTATTTAAATTAAAATATGAATAGGGAATTTATTTAAATTTATATTTCTATTTCTTCGCTCTGGTATCGAGGCAAAACGCGGCGTTGAGCCACTCAACACGCAATGCCTCCAAAATTCAGCGGAATATGGGGAACGGAGTGTTTTAACATTAAGTTCCCTCTGCCTACTCTGCTGTGTGCGGGATACAACTTGAAACTAATCTATATATAGCAATAGGAAAAAGCGTGATAAATAGATAAATATGAAGTGTTAAAATTTAGCTGATTTAGTACGATTCACTGAGATATTAACTTTCTACTTGTATACCTATGTGTATTATGTCATAAGTCAACTTTATATTTATCTTGTGTTTAGAATCTAAATTTGTGGATTTGAATAAGTAATTTATTTAGAAAAAGTTCTATGACATTGCAACATTTAAATAAATATTTTAATACATTTCAATAATAATCAGCGATTAGATTTTGTTATTATGATTATACATATTTATCAAAGAATGTCTTGTTAATTTATAAAATTATAAATAATAAGAATTTAGCAATAACACGTTAATTTTTTTTATAATAAGTGCTGTTTCTGGTATATTGCAATCCCATGTAGATATGTTTAAAAAATTGGTCTTGATTAAAAATATTATTTCTAATTTATTTTTCTGATATATACTGATATATATTATCTAATGTAATAACTGATTATTGGCTGTAGAAATTAAATTAATTTCATAGAGCATACTTACAAAGTATTTCTTAAATTTTTTTTATGATTTTCGTCATTAAATAACATAATGCAACAAACTCATATAATTATATTATATATCCTAGATTGGTTCTATTAGTAACGTTACTATAACTATTGTCTTTCGTAGGTTGTTAACAGTTTTCTAGAATTATAAATAAATTATGACTACGCACATTTTATTTCTTCTCTGAAAACCCTTTTAAAACAAAAATGTATGTAGATTTGGTAACATTTATAGAAAATACTTGACAACATTTTACAGTCTTGTCCTGACAATTTACTACAATGTAATAAAAATAAAATAATAGTATATAATAATAAAATAATAATAATAATAATATATAAATTAAATATTTCTTGTCTATGAGATTTGCAAAAATAATTTCGATGTATTAAATCTTGATAAACTCTATGTGCATAAATTTGACATTTTCGTTTAAGATCTAAAGGCATAACTTGAATCAGATTAGCGTTCCTCGGAAACTCTTAACACAGTTGCAGGAACTACTTCCCTAAGATCTCCATATAATAATGTCATTTGTCTCCAACATAAATGGTAATTATGGTTTACAAAAATTTTGTTTTTATTAAATCGTTTTAAGCACTTTACACGTTTGGTGGTCGAAATAAATATCATACTATTTTCTGTACTGTTTAAATTTTGCACATCATTTGTGAGCAATGAATACTTAGATTATTAAAAACAAGACTTACAGTAGACTAGTATTAAAGTTTAGTTTGTATTGAGGCCAGTCGTGGCGTAGCGGCACGAAGTGTGACTGTAAAACCGACTGTTTGTGGGTTCGATCCCCACTCGAGGAGATGAAATATTTACTTAAATTTATAGTTCCATTTCTTCGCTCTGGTGTCGAAGTAAAGCGCGGCGTTGAGTTCTGCCACTCAACAACTCAAAGCATTGCCTGCCTCCAGAATTCGCCAGAAAGTGTGGAACGGAGTGTCTTAACACTAGGTTCCCTCTGCCTACCCTGCTGTGTGCGGGATACAGCGTGAAGCTGATTTAATTTAATTTTTATTGATATAAAGTGTAAGATAAGCACATATAGGGCTTTAGCCATATTGTACACCTGCTGTGTACATATATTTTTAAATATTTACAAATTTGGTTTAATTTATTTTATATATAAGGTGTAGCTTTTTCAGATATTTATTTCTGCTTTTACGCTATATCATATCGTCCTTTGTAAATATTGGTTTGCACTTTTATAGACACACATTACACGGCTAAACAAAATGTCATTTAGGATAAGCAGCTTTGTAATTAAACACGAACGTCTAGTTTTCTAGTTTTTGGTTTTCTCACTGTTTGCAATGACTTTTCTAATATTTTTTATTTCGTATGATATAACAGTACTCGTTCAT
>DWQW01006699.1:0-15935 GCA_018249695.1 Heliconius erato demophoon | reverse complement strand
AGAATATTATGAATCATTACCCAAATCGATAATTTAACATGCTCACAATTTTGACTTGTGATAATGAATATATATCTGATATTATGAGACTTAATTATATTGTCTTCACAATTTAGTCGTGACATAGACTTAATGATGAGTCAGTAAGTTGAGGCCAGTAGAGGCGAAGGGGCATCAGCATGTGACTGTAGGCGCAACATGTTGAGGGTTCAATTCTCACTGGAGGATATATTACATATATTTAAGATTTTCATTTCTTCGCTCTAATGTCGAAGCAAAACGCTGCGTTGAGTTGTGCCACTCAACACGCAATACCTTCTGAAAGTTTTGTAAAAACAGCTTTTGTAAGAGCAGAAAAAAGGATACACTCCGTTTATTTATTTTCCTTACGATTACGAATTCAAGACAATGGATTTTGAGTGGCGAATCACGTGTAGTCTTATCAAATCGAGAAAATTAAAAATAATTTAAATTTAAGTATAATCATTCCCTCGACTAGGATCGAACCCACGGCCATTGTTTTAAAGATATACCACTGCACCATCGGGCTCAATTGAATGTAAATGAGGCACTAAAATAAATGAAACTAAACGAAAATGATATTGCATTTATTGCGAAACCATTAAGCTTCAAATTAATGTTATATTTGAATGTCAATCACTTTATAATCTGAAGCTTTAAAAGTTCTTTTGTTAAGCTTTTATGTTACCTTAAAGGTTACTTCAAATGTTCTGATAAAACTTATTTTTCCCTTTGACGTCTTGATTGTGCGGCTACATTTAATCTTTAAATAATAATTATTGACGCCAGTCGTAGCGCAGTGGCACAAACATCCGACTTTAAATACGACAGGTTGTTGGTTCGATTCCCATTCGAGGAAATTAAATATTTATTTTCATTCTTCCTCGCTCTTGTGAGGACGCTTAGTGTTGAATTTCGTGGCTCAACGCGCATCGCCTAAGAATTCTGTAAAGTAGAGAACGGAAGTATCTTCTGAATGGAAAACGGAGTGCCTTCGGGTTCCCGTTGCTTACCCTGCTATGTGCAAGGTACAACGTGAAACTTAAAAAAACATTATTTGTTAGTCAGAATTTTACAATTTAGCAATTTTTTAGATATATCTTTCTTACATGCTAGTATCAAGCTAAGTAAGCAAAGCTCAAATAACTAAGCTGCTGCTTGTAGATCATACGCAAGACATAAAGCAGTCAAAAAATAAAACTATTATATTTAACAGTAATCGTAAATCATCGTCAAATAGTTTTTAATAAAACGAAAATGTATCTTTTTTTCGGGAAATATTTAAGTACTTCTAGTAGATAGTTTGATTGACTGACGCGGCGGTTAACTTCGTCACCTAGCACGCTATCCCAAATTTCCGTCCGGAAACGGTAAAACAGGAAAATTTAATATTAAATTCTTTTTTTCCTACATGGCAAACATACATCGCAATGAAAAATGTGTGGTTTTCAATCATATTCATGAATATTTTTATACCGAATTTTCACCTCCATATAGAAAGAGTTTGTTCAGTTATAAAAAAAATATCAGTATCCATAGACATTGTATGCTTATGGAAATAATGGGTTAAAAATATATATTGTTACTAAATTATTTATATGTGACCAATTCGGTCAGATAGGTAGGACTGTACCTGTGGTTGTGGATTCCATCCCCACTCGAGGAAATGAAATATTTATTTACATTACGTGTCGAGGCAAAGCGCGCCGTTGAATTCCGCGACTCAACGCGTAATGCTTCCAGAACTCGGCGGTAAGTGGGAAACGGAGTGTCTTAACACTGGGTACCCTCTGCATAGCCTGCTGTGTGCGGGATACAACTTGAAGCTGATTTAATTATTCAGAAACACACAGCTATCACTTTGCCCACTTTCCGCCTAAATAAAGGCATTTTGTTTTGAAAGGCGGAACTCAATGTCGCATTTTGCATAATCAGCATGTGGACGACAATGAAATGTGGCATTTTAAATCTAATCACTTCAACCTGACCAACCTACCGTTGGTATACAACATTCTGTATTTAGTGATGAACTTAACACTGTGTTTTGTAGTTGCATCTAAAAAACTGAAAATAATAAAAGACGGAAATGAAAACATTGTAATTATATTTCATCTCATCGTAAAATATTATATAAATAACATGTTTTTATGCTAAATGATCATTCTTAGCAATCATCTTTCTTTAGATAGAGAAAGTTTGTAAAAATGCAGAAATACTAACAACATAAATAAGTTGTTACAATAGTATAAGAATTTTAACGTAGCTCGATGAGAACATATTCATTATTTTTATATTTTTTCTAAAAAAACAAATTTCCTATGTATAGAATAACACTTCAAGTGTTAAAAATATAAGATATATTTTTCCTTCAATCACTGTTTTAAAACTTAAATCTTTTGCTCCTTTTAAAAGTTTTACGATGTCGTGCGTTTAATTATTGAAATACCGTAACGTCAGTCAATATACACAACACATCTAAACCACAAAAGTCCTCTAATTTCGTGTCAATGACCCCTTGAAAAAAAATCTTACACTATTCTGCACTCATCAATCTTACCTACTCCGCTGACATATGATTAATATACATATCTGTAAATTGGTGAAGATTTAGAACATCATACAATGCTTAAATTACGTTCACAGAGATATAATCGTATATTAAGATGCACTAGTTGCAATGTTTTGAACTAGTTGGACATTTAATCTTGTCCTTAACATTTAAAATCTTAAAAGCTGTTTGATTTATTTGCTTATTTTCTTTTGCAACCTTTTAGTGTCTCACTGAGGAGTTGAAAAAATGGATTTTGTAAGGTTCATAATTTTGTTTTACTTTTTTTACTTAATAATTTCTGTCATTGTGATATATATATATTTTTTCAGTTGTGTTAGTTATGTAATAATGTTGAAATCTTTTTTAATTGAATTTATATATTATTATTATTAAATATTTGTCACCCAAAGCAACAACCAAAATAGTCACAACTTATATTAATTATAATTTTCGGAAAACTGATTCATATATTTTAAATACCATACATCGTGTTCATTTAATGAGCACTAATATTAACATGTTTGTTATCATCAATCTATTGTAGACACACACCGTTATACTATACTTAAGACGATTCTTTAGAATAGGTAGTTACACCAAATATGGCTCATACGTACCTATAGGAACTTTGTCTACAAATTTGCGTAGGATGCGGATGTAATATAAAATATTTTAAATACAACCATAGCGTTCGGCGCTCCGTTCTCTCTACATATCCCGCTGCGATACAGCGTGAAGCTAGATTAGATTATATTAAATACACATATTAAACTAAACATGATTACATTAAATATAAAATAAAAAAAAAATCAGCTTCACGCTGTATCCCGCACACAGCAGGGTAGGCAGAGGGTAGTGTTAAGACACTCCGTTCCCCATTTTCTGCCCAATTCTGGAGGCATTTCGTCTTGAGTGGCAGAGCTCAACGCCGCGCTTAACCTCGACACCAGAGCGAAGAAAATGGTAATATAAGATTATTAACAAATACCAATAAGTAGCCCTAAGTTACCAGAGTTACGCCCAAATTTGATTACATACCGTCAGATATTAGAATTTTGTCACATACAAATAACTCGCCTAATACCAAAGTATCCGGGTTTGATTTTTTACGCAGAGCTTTCCGGTTTCGTCAAAAAAAAGTTGCATCGCATAGTCATAATTAGATTGTGCTGCAATTATAATTAATTTCCATCGTTTTTCCTAACTTGCTAAGAGGATAATATAAAAGGCATAGTCCCTTTATCCGTACAAATCAGTTTATCTTGATAAGTAACATAAACACTATTCAGGAATACAGTAAAAATATTCTATATTCTAAACTAACTAAAACCAAAAACATAAGAATATTACACAATATTGTGTTGATTTTAACTCAATAGCTAACACAAATTCTAACTAAGTACTTCATAAAAATTATTTTAATTTAATAAAATATGTAATAAACTGCTATTCTAAGTATTTCATAGAGTTGATATGCACTAATGTTTTTAGACAAGGCCCGAAACAAATGAAATGATCTTGTGTATTTGACAGGCGTACTCGTATTATATAAATAAAACCTTCTTACTTTGGAGAGACAATGTGAGCTGTAATTTGTTTGCTCAATTCATTTATGCAGGGTATAAAGATACACGGCACACGGTTAAAATTTTCAGATTAAGTTGTAATTAAATAAGGAATACGGTATGTAAGCGACCAGCGCCATACAAGTATCGTTTAAAATACTTATTTAGAAAACGTATAAGATTTTTTACGTAGCGGGACTCGAACCCACGCCTTCTGGAAACCGACCAGGCACTCTGACCACTAAACCATACGTTCTGAACGTGTGGCTTAGTGTCAGAGTACCTGGTCAGTATTTTTCAACACTTTAAAAATGTTAAAAATAAGTATCGTTTACGTACCACGAGCGCACCGCGAAACGGCATCAGTCTCATCTCTCGGCATATTTTACTGTGTCATACTCAAGGTAAATATTGTCATAAGATTACATGCAGCAAGATGGGAGTATTGAGATTGATATGTAAAGGGACTAGACCTGACCTGACTCTGATCAGATTCGAAATAAGTAGGTACCGTTAAATACAAAAGAAGCACCCTCAAGTGATTGATTAATCAAGAAGAAGCATATTACCACAACAACTTACTGAGCATAAAATATAAATATGATGATTTGTACGTTTTTTTCGGAAGTAGTAGCTAAATTACCTAAGTGCCTAGTGTAAACCTACAGATAAATAAAGTTGGCAAAACGCAAACGAACTCCTATCGCCTAATTTAAAGAGTACGAAAAGGTTTTTTGAAAATCTTGAACTATTATTTTTATTTTTTATATCAAGGAGTCCCTCTTTTTATTATTTGTATCACTTATAAGATATCTATCATCAAAATTGTCAACTGTCTCATACAAACTCCCATCCCTTAGTTTCAGGGGCAGGGGATTACAAGTTCAAAGTTTTATAATTTTATATAGTCGGTATTAAAATCAGGAGTTATTAGATATCAATCAAATGTAAACTATAAATTTTATGCAAATTAAACTTAATATTTGTATATTTAACAAATCTACTATTTAACTCACAATAAACCATATTTAAGTTATTTGGTATAATGTAAACCCAAGTTATGAAGTTTCGAGAAAAGGTAGATAGTGCCCTCTTGCTCTTCGCTTGGTACTTCTTGGCGGGGCCACTGCGCTAGACCTAGATTTGAAGCAATTTTGAATCGAACAATATGTGCCATCTATTGAATACCTAAATTAAGTTTTGAAACGATTGTCGCCAAAGTTCACGAAGACTCTGCTAGACTGTTGCTAACATCCATGTTGTTTTAGTGAGTAATCGGATGACTTACAAGTGCCGGTTCGGGAGGCCCGGTTCACCAATAGGACCAGTAAAAGATAGTGATACAACACCAGAATTAAAAGCATATGCAGAATGCTTCCCTTAGTTTAGTAGTTTTTTTTCTAGTTTGTAAAATTATTGCAACAGTTAATTATAAGATAAATTACACTTTTATAAATTATCTTTAAAAAAAATGCTAATTTTAATACTAGTATTTTTTTTTCATTTATATATGTACCACACAAGAAAGAAAGTACAGAAAACATATAATAATAGAAATAATGTGTACAACGGATTATTTATCTGTAATAGAGATCTCTCTCTACCTTTTACCCTTGAATGTAGGAGATGTTAAGATAAACTATTCGAATTTAAATATTATGTTAATAATATACCTGCGTACAAATAAGCTTAATATTAATGAATATAACTATACCTACATAAATATATAAACATTTGTATGTTTATACTTATATAAACATACAAAAATATAAATATATACAATGACATAACGAAGTTGACAAAGAAAAATTAAAATAATAAAGAAAAAAACATAGCGAAATACTAAAGATTCTAACTGAGGTTAAGAAAATGTTGTTTTAATCTGATTTTAAAAATATTTAGAGATGGATTCTCAGCCAGTATAGAGTTAGAAAGTAAATTCCATAAGCGCGCTGCCTGAACTGTAGAGATTTTTTATAGAAAGAGGTATTTAATATAGGGAACCCAAGCTTTCTTAGAGCGACACAGGAGCATACAGGTCTTTTACACAAGTAAGAAGGAGAGGATAACTTTAAAATGTTAAAAAGAATAGTGAGAGTGTGCAGGTTACGGCGTAAACACACAGGAAGCTAAATCATTTGCCGGCAGAACTCAGACACAAATGGTCAATGGTCAAATTGTGTAAGCCGAAAATATAACGAATACACGTATACTGAAGTTATCGAGTTGAGAGAAATCAAATTTGTCGAGAATCTCCTCAATAGCATCAGGATAACAAACAACAGCGTAATCTAACAGTGGCAGAAGTAGAAATTGAGCAAGAGTGGTCTTAGTGCGAAAGAGTAAAACAAATTAAAGAGAGTGCAGAGAATAATATATGCTCTTACTGATTATGTTAATATTCGCAGACCACGATAAATGGCTATCAATTAAGAAGAAAATAAGAGCAAAATTTCTTGCTGAATCAGATAACAGTATTATTGTCTGGTTTAGTTTTATGCAAGGCAAGGTTAAAAAAAACTATTCTGATACGTAATTGTCTACTTCCAATTATTAGTGCTTGAGATTTGGAGGGTTTAATAAGAAGGCCAAACAAGTCGCTAATTCACCGATATGAGAGAGAGACAGGATTGATGTTCAGAATTGCAGTATTTAGGTCTTCAAGAGTGGCGTGTCTATATAGCTGTAAATCGTCAGCATTAAATTTAGTATCTTTGTCAAAATTTTTCTTAATGATACCTACTATTCATTAAAAATGAGTGACTGCATTTTTTATGTTATATAATTTTATAGTTTACCCGTGTAAACTATTGACTTTTATTATCAATCTAACGAGTTACAACTAAGTAGCATTGCCGCATTCTTTAGTTTAGCCGTTAGCGCACAATGTGATAACAAACACATCACTCAAGATGAACTCTGGACTTCAGAATTCAGAATGCAGGTAGGGTCAAACATATACAAAGACAGTGTTTTAATTTATTTGAATTGTATTGATTTATTTCTGTTTCATTTCTTCGCTCTGATAATAAGAGAAAGGGGGTCGTTGAGTTTCGCCGCTCAACACACAATGTCTCAAAAAATCGACGGAGAGAAATACTTATTTGAATATATTGAAGCCTACATGACGATCCACAGTGGACAAGAAACAGGCTGATGATTAAAAAACAGTGTCCGACCGAAACGAGGATGTCGGCCGGAACCAAACCTTCGGCCTTAGTTTTAGTTTCGGCCGAAACTGAAAATTTAAAAATAAAAGTAATAGTTATAATTAAAGTACATACTTTAATTATTCTGAGACCAGTCGTGGCGCAGAGGCACAAAATGTGTGACTGTAAAATCGACTGGTTGTGGGTTCGATCCCCACTTGAGGAGATAAAATATTTATTTAAAATTTATATTTCCATTTCCTAACATATTTTAGTAACCCTATGAGCTCTGAGCGGTTCCAAATATTTAGCTGTTTATGACATTGCTAACTAACAGTAGAGTGATTAGTTAAATAAAGTAACCCAAATTTTGTAATTAGAAGTTGCTTAATTTCTATTAATTGTTTTACACTAAAGTAGCGGCTCGCTTGTGGCTTCACCTGCTTATCAGAAATACTTTTATCATACTAACAGATAGATCAACTTGTTTTAACAATTCAGACTAAATTAGAAACCAAACCAACCAATTTTCACTAAATAAAACAACGAAGAACAACGATGCCAAAGAATACATACATAGGTATATCGTTTGCGAGTAGGGATAGAACCTTGCCTGTCATATAGATTTACTAGTGGGCGCGCGCAGCTTCGCCCGCGTATTTGCACCCTTGGAGGTGACTTCTAAAAAAACCACGAAACACGTGTTCAATAAAATATTTTTAACAGTATGAATTTAAATTTTTATAAAAATCGGTAGCATTTTAAATATTTTTCCGTATAAACTTTCAACATCTTATTTGAACCCTTAGGGGGTGAATTCTAAAAAACCATGAAACACGTGTTCAATGAAATGTTTTTAAGAGTCTGAATTTCAAATTTTATAAAAATCGATGCTGATTTAAATTTTTTTCGATACAAACTCCAATTTCATTCAACCCCAATTTCATTCCTTTAGGGTTAAAATTTTTCAAAATCCCTTCTTAGTGGATGTCCAGATTATGAAAATGAACATCAGTCCAAATTTCACGTTTCTACCATCAGCGGTTACGGTTGTGCGTGCGTCTTACCTCAGTCAGTCAGTACATGTCCTTTTATATATATAGATAGATTACGGTTTTACTGAATTGTTAAGTATTGCCAAAATAATACTACAATCACAATCTTCGCCTGTCTCATCCACCGTCCAATCCTCTTTACTTTCACACGCATAATATCGGAGAGAGAAGAGGGTACTCTGTTCCTCAGAAAGTGCAAGCACTACTAAGGTGTCGACGGCGGCAAAGTCGATAGGCTTGTTTGTGGCCATCGATCGGGTTGCGATCTAATATGTAAAATATAAGGATTTGTAAAAACCGAAATATTGTATATTTTCAACAAATTACAAACAATTTTTTTTTCATTTATTGTTTTAAGGAATCAAATCACACAGCGCGGGTATATTGGGAGTATTCGTCACTAATTGGTTGTCTGTGGATTAGACATCGCGGGAGCGACTGGAAATTCTTCAGACAGCTTCAACACTAGCTCAACAACACTACTCTGAAGCCCAATCCACAGTCTCTCTCAATATATATATTTTTTTAATAGAAAAAAAATATAATAAATGGCGCATCTTGTGTATATAAATAATATACACAACATACACCATGTTTTTTTAATAATTTTTTGCTCAGCATTAAACGAAATAAGTGATTCACTCGCCTCTTCGCCTCGCATCCTTTAGCTCGCGTCCGAACAATCGACACAAAGCAGAGCGGCCGCGAGGCGACACGAGTACACCTATCCTGTATTCGCGTTGCCTCGTGTAGCTTCCTGGAGATTGAAGGATTGGGCTTCATGACAAGTGGAAATAATTGTACCCATAGATACCCATAGATTATCACGTCATATTTTGCAATTTAATTTATTATTGGAGCTACTTTACGTGCATCGACAATAATGAAATTTGGCAAAAAGTGAGAACTTGCAGTACAAATAAAGGGAAAAATTTATAAATGAAAATTTATGTATATTTCATAACAAAAAAAAACTACTACAAACTTATAAATGTAGTTCGTTTCATACAAAATGAATACATATACGTCCGGAAACTTAAGTTTGCCAAATTTAACAAAATGTACTTTCCGTTGACTTACAATCTTGAAGTTGAAATTCATACGGAACCCTCGGTATGCTAGTCCGATTCGCATTCGACCGGCTTTAACACGCTTTTATTGTCGACCTGTATATAGAGTGTTATTGTCAGCACCACTTTAAATGAAACCACAGTTTTGACTACTCTATAAAAACCTAATACAATTTAAATAAAAACATTTCCCGAAAAATTAAAAAGTGATTTTATGAAACAAAATAAATAATAAAATTATCGTTGTAAAATAAAACGCCATTTGTCAAGAACGACGCACACAGACATAAATCTATCAAAGGGAAACCGCCGCATACGCCTCATTCCGAAATCGAGTCGTAGGTGTTGGCAAAGTTCAAAGTTGTTTAACCTTTAGTAGTTGTTGTTGTAGTAGTAGTTGTTTTAGTAGTATGTGTTTATGTTATTGGTATCTATAGCGTCACACGAAACACAGGTATAAATAAGCATCGTGAAATAAAAAAAAAATCCTATGTCCAAGCCCAACCATGTTGAGGTATCTCGATTAATTTCTTTAATTCGGGTTTAAAATATTTTACTCAAAATATATGCAAAAAAAAAGTATATATGCCGTAAAAGTAGCTCTGACGCTTCCACCTGTATAAGAAACTAACTATGCAATGGAATCTAAGAATATGAATTCACTTCTAATTGTTGTATCATCATGAAACTTAGCAGAATATTTAGATGATAATACAATATTATGATACCATCGAACTGGTCTGATGATGGGACTGGAAGGTGATGCTAGCTGATGGGACCTTAGACTGCCTCTTAGTAACCGTATCGAGCTTGGGCTTATTCGATTCGTCTTAACATATTCTGTTAATTTCTCCTGATGACGAGGATCTGATGATAGACTAGAAGGTGGCCATCTTCCAAGGATCGTAAGGTCATGAAAATTGGCAGTTGTATGTAAGTCTGATGACAATACAATCATATGGTATTACCAAACTGGTCTTATGATGATGCCTGATGAAGATATGAACTGGAACTTCATTATGGAATATCGTATCATAGCCGTGTTTAGACTTGTTCGAAAGACTTATAATGATCATTGACCACGATTAGGTTTCAAGATCTGATTATGAAGCTGTTAAACAGGAACTGGCATTCCATGGTGGAATATCGTATCGTAATCGTGTTTGCACTTGTAAGAAGAGTCACGTAATGGACTTTGAACACCATCAGGTTTCAAGGTTATAACAAACCTATTATTATATAATGACTTGTAAATATTAAGTGTAAATAATGTAAATATTGACAAAGATCTCTATATAATGTATATAGATCTGTACGTGAACAGTGTAAAAGAATAACATTGATATATCTATATACGATATAGATTGACGTGTAAACAGGGTAGTAGGTTGTTAAAGATCCCACCCAAGGCTATGTGAGAAACGTGCCGAGGGCTGAATGGCATGAAGGTTGTTTTTTAATAAAATGTCGCTAGCGTCACTTTAGAGAATCGGGAAAAGCTATATTATAAATAGCCTTGCCCCTCTACACGGACCTCTGGGTGGGGTCGACCGTTAAATTGTCTACTACTCGTGGGAATAATATAGGAAAAACTACAAAATAAGTTAATACTTTAAAAAACACAAGAAAAACACGTTATTATAAGTGCACCTTAAAGCCAAAAATAAATTATGGATTGTTCAAGTTGTCTCTGTTTCTGGCCTAAAGTGTAAACTATGTGCTTTTTTATTATAATATGATGATGATGATTGTAAAACCGTGGGGCGCTGGAACAGAAAAATCTTGTCTTTGTTTCATCTTTAAAATATTGTATATATAAATATGTTGTGTGCAACCACTAGAGCTGGAGCTAGTGTTATGAATTCTGTAGGACATCAAGCAGCAGTTTAGCACCAAACGAAATCCAGTTGGCAAATATCCTATACAAAAAAAAAACAGAGAGGTCCACAACACACTGACGATAAAGAAATTTTAGGTGAAAATTACGAAAAATAATTGGATAACAGCGATGAATTCAATGTAATGATGAATTTATTTTAAAAAATACGGGAAAGTACGTTAGTAATAAGAATCCACAAGAAACGCTGACAAAAATAGATGCTATGTGCCACGATGATCATGTACCTGTCCAGGTAAGATGACAAAAGTATGAATACATTATCATTTCTATTTATTCTTATACTACTAATTCATGTTTATGTCAGAATAAAAAAAAAAGATCTTATAAAGTTGATGAGTTTTGTTTTATTTTGATATCAAAGCTAATTTTGTTATAAGAAGTTCGGCTAAATTTATTAATTTGTTTCTTAATAGATTTTTTGTTTGTTTTTAGTATAAGGACTTGACTTCTAATATATTTTATTAAACTAATTATATTTTAGGTTAAATACCTAAACGCGAAATTGTAAGACCGAGGTATAATGCTATTTTATTTGGTTTCTCTCACAAAAATTGTCGTATTTAATAGAAAAATAGTAAGTTTTATATCTATCTATCTTTTTTAGATGAAAAGTCTTATAAAAATCACAATAAATGTCTCATAAAATTCGGTTCAGCTGTTCCAGAATGTTTAGATTAGCCTGGACCACAAATTTTTAAATTGTTTGTTTTTATTTTTAGTATCATATCATATGCACTATAAGCACTTGCAAAAACGGAGCAATTTTTAAATTACAGACAGATATTTCAATATTATTTGTATGTATAGGGTATCGATGCATAGATTACTTAACTGTAGGTATGTAGGGAAAATTGATAGGTTATTTTAGTATGGTTATCTATACTGATATAAACTTAATAAATCGTTATTAAGATCTTTTAAGATTTTATTGATTTTACTTGCAAAAGTTGTCGTATTTAATAGAAAAATATTTAATTATTACATATCTATCTAAGTACGCGCGCACGGCAATCGCAGTTTTTTCACGTAAATCCCTATCTCGCGGGAAAATTGGGGTAAAAAGCCTAAAGTTTTTCTATTGGACAGTGAAATCCCTATGAAAATCGGTTTAGCTTCTCCAGAGATTTGCCCAGACAAACTAAGATTCATAATTTTTTAAATTGCTTACTTGTGTTTTAGTATCGTGTTAATAGTTAAATGCACGGTTATTTTGAAATATTATCCACTATATCGAAAATGACTTTTGCTAAAGCATTTTATTAATTCTCATTCATTTCCTATATCTACATATACGCGATATTTTATTAATTCTTATAAATTAGCTAAACAATTAGCACCATTATAATCTTCATCACACTTTCCAGATCTTTAATTTAGCTGGTTCTGTTTCTTTAGTGGCTTGATTCTTAAAATATAGCTGGATTTTAATTATTCATCAGATCAGACCTAGGATCTACTATTTTCATATATAAATATAAAATATTTATCATGCTTTATACTTTTGTTAAGGCGATATTTCTTATAGTTTGCTGGATATAATAATTATCTTATTTTTTTATACATCAATAAAAAAATGCTCATCACGCTCAACAGTTCATCTAAACACAATATTTCATATAAAAAACTATAATGATAAATTTGATAAATCATTTACATCAACACTAGCGGCCCGCTCGCGTCTTCGCCCGCTTGAACAACACATAACATTAGGCATAAGTAAGTATCTAAAATCGGTTTAGTTGTTTTATTTAACTTTTATTTTGTAACATTTGTCAATTTGAATGAATTAATTAATTTACTACTACTGTATAAACAGATGTAATGATTAAATAACTGACCTTGATAAGTATTTATTATTATTAAATTATAATCACATATACATCATGAAGTTTTATCTATACCAATATAATAAAGCGGAAGAGTTTGTTTGTTTTTATTAACGCTAAGATCTCTGGATCTACTGTTCCGATTTACTTTCTTTTTATTTTGTATAAAAGCTGCACTCTTCAGAAGTGCTATAGGCTATATAACATTACGATGTAAGTCTTAGTTAGTCTTAAGTATGTGCTATTAAAATTGAGCCATATTAGATAACACATCGATATAAATAATAGAAATACAAAACATTTAAAAGATAAGGAGAAACGCAATATTTTTTTTATCTTTTGTTTTGAATATAAACGTACGTTTTATTTCATAAAATATATTTGGTATTTCCTTAACATAATTATTTCATGTAATTTTTAGAAAGTTAATGTATCTACTATAAATAAATTTAATTTACTTAACAATTATTAAAATGTCACATCACCACGTCATCTAAACACAATATTGACGTTCAAAATAATATACAAGGTGGAAGAGGCAGCGCTCCTTTTACGGAAACATCATATAGGGTAAAATATTTCAAATCCATACCTAAATAAATGAATCAAGATAACTCAACAGTTTCATCCATATATTATCCATACCTGTATTTCGTGTGACGCAGTTACGCAAAGCTGCGAATAACGTAAACGCATATTACTACAAAAATACTACTTAAACAACAACTTTCAACTTTGCCGCCAATACCTACGACTCGATTTCGGAATGAGGTGTACGCGGCGATTTCCCTTTGATAGATTTATGTGTGCGTACGTCGTTCATATATATTTTTAAAGGCTTTTATGAAGTAGTTAAAGCGTGATTATGGTTTCATTTAAAGTGGTGCTGACACTTCCACTCTGTATATGGTTGACCAAAAAAAGTATTATTTATACTTTCTTCTTTTAAATTGTGTTTAAATAAAATATGAAGATAAGTGACTTATTTGAGTTTATATTAATAATTTGAATTATATAATTTAATTTCACTTGCGAATAATCGTCGTAATTTGATTGTGTCAGGATTATATTTTTTCTGCTAAAATTGCTTTATACTCATAATGAAAACTATTCTATAAGTTGTTTTCAGCTTTGAACTATTAGCATGCCAAAACTTGTTCACTTCCATCTAGTAGTTATCGGTATTTGAAGCGATTTGTCATTTCCGGTTTTTAGTTGTGTTATAAGAAAACAATAATGAAAACCAAGGTGAAACCCAAAAAAGATGTTCCCCCCAGACCCTAGGGTATTTTTATATAAAAATTCATACATTTCTGTCCGGTAGTTTTTGCGTGATTATGAACAAACAAATATACAGAGAAAATAAGAATTTTGCGGAGTGATTTTTTAGCTTCTATATCAATATGTTAACAGACGTATTTTTTTTATATTATTCTTGTACAGAATCGACTTTTCTATATATAAAGATTTTATTATATACCTATAGGGATTTTTGCAGCTCATGCGGCTTAAGCAATTCAATGGCGTTCATTATTATTGTTCTTATTGTTATTTCTTTTTAAGGCTAACTAACGCCCAATATTAATAACATATCTCCATCGTCAATCTTAGATTGTTTCATATATCTATCCAATCTCTAGATTGGATAGATATATGAAACCGTGCGTTAGATTTCATATTAAAACGGAAAAAATGTAAGCCCGACCAGTAGTTATAGACATCTTAACGTATAAACAAACAAACAAATATTTCCGTTTTATTATATTAATATAGATTAGTATATTAGTAAATAACTATATAGTATACCAAATATATTCTTGATTAAAGCTTTGAGTGTTTTGATGTTTTTGTTAACTTACTATATACCGCGAAACATGCGGGTGACATTGAGAGCAGGTAAGTTGATGCAATCTTGGTAGCCAATGAAATTGTATACATAATACCTAAGAACGACTTGTAGTAAATCGCAGATAAAGCTTAACAGCTCAAGCAACAACTCGTGTAAAACAGTCGACAAATAGTTTATTTTTAAATTAGTTCAGTTTTTTTACATTAAAATGTTTTTACGATTGACAATTGTCTTAAGCTTAACAGCTGCCTGTTTAGGGTCTCTTGATGTTGGTAAGTTATTATTTATTTGTTTTTATTATTGTATTTGTAATTTAAATTGAGCAGTTATCAAAATGATATCTAATATGATATTAAAAATTTATAATTATAATATATTTTCATTAGATGACACTATTTAACTTATTTGACTTCTTTATTAAGTATGCTATGTGATAGAATCTTAAAATGACTATGCCAATATACAACAGTTAAACAATGGAGTTCAGACTTTAGCCTAACTACTAACCTGGATATTTTTTTTAGTAATCTCTATCTCTATATATAATAAGACAGTAAAAATACTTTGTCTGTACATTTAGTAATTTTGACTGAAATGGATAGAGGGACACTTAAAAAGAATAATAGAAAGCAAAAAGATTTTTTTTTTATTTCTCGTCTGTCTGTCGACATTTTTTTGTCCACATTTTTCTCTGAAAGTACTGGACCGATTTACTTGAAAATTTCACCAATTGTTTATTTTAACTCAACTTAACTACTAAAGTTTAGTTCATCAAAATCGGTTCATTAAAAAAAAAGTTATCGTCATTTGAAAGAAGTCGTGATTAATTCAACACAGAGATAAAGAACGATCTTGAAAGAAATATCAAGTAAATACAAAGATTTTTTGGTTGGTTCGTTCATATAATATATGTAACTAATTTAAAAACTGTACAAGAGTTAATATGCAA
>DWQW01006698.1:0-15937 GCA_018249695.1 Heliconius erato demophoon | reverse complement strand
GGTGAGGGGTGCGCACACACGCGCACTGCAACCCTTGATCAATATTCGCCCCCGATCTCCGCTTTATACAACTTTCATGATCCCGTCAATGAAAATTACCCAGCCTACATTCTGTTTTACGTAATACAAATTGAATCGCACGTTTTTAGTAAATATTAAAAATTTACCTTTATGTTTTTTTTTGTTTTTCAACGTATAAAATATCCTATTTTTTTTAATAAGCGTGTATTTCTATATAGTACGAAATTAAACAAATCGTCCACATTCCATAATAATTATTATTAACTTTGTAATATTTCTTACCAAATAAGTAAATATTTATATAAAATTTGTAGAGAAAAAAATCTCTTGTTCAATTTTATCATAGAATATGTTTTTGTTTTTCAGTATTGAAAGAAATAAAAATTCTTGAAACTAATTTGAATGGATAAATTTTATATAGATCAAAATATCTTTAAATTTTATAAAAAAAAATAAAAATACATAAAAGGTTTTTTCTTTTTGGCCCATACTTATAAAGTGCTATTATTATTATTAAAACATTAACTATTTATTTTTAAGTTATTTAAGCAAGATGATCAGAACAAATAAGTGAAAACTATCACATCATACTCGTACACAGGAAAAGGAGTTTGGAACAGTGCCTTTGACTTTATCTCCGTTGTCTGAGCGTTTCTTTCTACTGACACTAAATTTGAGAAGATTTTATTAAAACATACTTCGCAAGTACAGTCTAGAAAGGAATTGATGATAGTCCTAGACAGGCCGAGATCTTTTAGAGCCTACTTCTACTGCATATAAATTAACTTTTAATCTATTCCTGATCAATTTATTGATACAGTCGAAATACTTGTTTACTTTTAAATAAACACAAATTTTGCAACTTCATGAATTTTGTATTTGTAATATACAGGATTATTTTAATATAATAAAAAGATATAGCATAAGTGTAATAATTTAACATGCAAATTTATTAATAAATCATTCCACACCATAAAGCTGTTAGGCTTCATAACCATTGCAAACTGAGATAGACAAAAAAATTGTGTAATAACATGATTGATTATTATTTATATATTTTAAGTAACTTTATGATATGATACTAGGAGAAATGTACAGGCAAGTTTAGTGTTAATTCGTAGTTAAATCACTATCTGACCAATTTTCCAATACAACCCACAACCCACACATTTACATTCAGATGTTGCACAACACAGCCTCTTTATTATTTATACATTGTTAGAAATTATATACAATTTGACTGTACATGCTCTTTTAGCTTCAATGAGTTTTTTTCAATTTTGTATTTTCACCTTGATTTTATCAGACAAAGAACAAAAGACCTTGGTATATTAATATTTAACAATTACAGCAATTTGAAGTATAATACAGAAACAAATCAATATTAGAATTAAGTTTTTTAACATGAAGTGGATTAAACAGTGACCAGACACTGACCATTATTTATTTAAAAAATAACAGTCGGAATATTTTTAGCTTGGATATAAAACATAATTTATCAATAAAATCTCACTATATATAATACTTACATATGTTAACAGCCATACTAATTGATATAACAAATCTTGTATGACTTCGGCAAAAATATTGGAATCATTCAAGATTTTTTTTCTCACTTTGAATTAAACACGAGCTGTACGAACTACTACTGCAAACGAGAGCGTCTTTTGTGCTTATACAAGATATTAAGATAGATAAACGTATGAGTCCTTAAATATATACGACAGAAACGAGACTTTATTGTAAACGAAGACCGATCAACAACCTCTGGATTTGTCCTTCTCCTTTGACATGACAAAATGTAAATAATTCATTGACATTTGACATAAAGATTTAATTTGGAAAATACATATTTCCTGTACTACAGATCTAAGGCAATGTCATCGTAAATATAATATATTCCTACTTTCTAATGGATTAGATGTTTAAATAAATATTAAATATCAAAAAAAAAAGAAAAATAATCACTTGTTTTTCTTCTTCATCTTTAATTTTATTTTATAAAACATTGTTAAGAAAAAATATCGTATTGTATTCCATAAACTTTATTTCTATTCCACCAGTGTCTTTTTTTTAATTTGAAACTGTAAAACAAATAAATTACTTTAATATTTAATTTACAAGAAAATCGAAAAAAAAACATTCGACAATCAACTCTCAAGTGTGAACAATGACTTTAGGATTGTAAGTCTGTAATGTCAACTATATATCAAGTAAATATTGATTGATAAAACTTTTTGTTTGTATTTTGTAAATATATCAACAACTTGTGTATAGCTGATATTATATTTTAATTTATAAGTATAATTAAATATGAGTGTTTTACATAAAGAAAACAATCTGTTCTTCATAGATCATAAGGAATTTATTACAAATTTATACCAAAATGTTAATGAAACAAAAGAGAGCTTTACGATTACAGGAAAAATATTTTCTATCCGTAAGAACACTGAAAAACTTTGTAATTCAAAAAAGAGAAGGCGTAACAGTTATCAAACTTTAGCAGAAGTAAGTAAAAAGTTTAATGCTATATTTTTATGATCCTAATGTGATTTCACAGCATCTATTTTCATTTAATTATCAATCAAACTAGGAAGTTAACAAGTTTCTGTTTTAGGTTATAAAGGTTAAAGAAATGTACTATGAAATTATTAAAATACTTCCTCTGGATGTAATGAATAAATTAAAATCTTATAAATTACTTGAAACATCAGATGTCAGAGAGTTATCTAAGAAATATTTTGAAACTACTATATTTGATCACAAAGGACTAAGTGGCGGGAACAACTCAGATACTCCATTAAAATGTAAAGTGAAAGATGAATACTTTTTAATCCCAAGAAAGTCAAAGTATGTATTAAAACACAAAATCCATTCTAAAAATATACATACTTAGACATTTACAATACATTACTTAGACATTTTGCAGTTTCTCTTGTGGCTGTGTGAAAGAAAAATGTAAAAAATTGATTGGAAACAAATATAACTTAGTGATAGCCGACCCTCCATGGTGGAACAAATATATAAGAAGGCTAAAAAATGCTAATGAAAAATTGGGGTAAATATTGTCGTGGTGATTATTTTACTCTATTTACTTCAAATTATATTTTATAATTCAACAGTTGTGGGTACGAACAGACTGCCAGACAGACAAGTAGCTGCTTAATAGCAGCCTCACATTTTTTCTGTATAGCAGAGTAGGCAGAGGGAACCTGGTATTAAGACACTCCTTTCCTTACTCTCCAGCGATTTTTCCGAGGCATTGTGTGTATAGTGGTGGAACTCAACTCTAAGCTTTTACCTTGGTGACAGGGCAAAGAAATGAAAATATTAATAAATAATAAGTCATTCCCTCGCATTACAGTTGAACAATTGTAACCCTGCGCCACGACTGGATATTGGCTAAAGCCTGATACAGTGTTAAAAAAAATAATTCTTAAATATACAACACAACTTTTCATTATATTTTTATTTATATGTCATTTTTAGTTATGCCATGATGTACAATGAAGATATAGCTGCAATACCATTAAAGGAACTGCTTTCAGATAACTGTATAGTAGCTGTGTGGTGTACAAACGCCCCAAGCAATGTTTTGGCAGTGAAAAACATAATATTCCCAGCTTGGGGTGTGGAATATATTACTACATGGTATTGGTTGAAAGTAACAATCGACTTAGAACCAATTTATGAATTTGGAACTGGTTCTGAGAAACAACCCTATGAAAGAATAATTTTGGGTAAAGTTGGTGATATAAGTTTACCTGAAGATAGTTTGATTGCCAGTGTACCTAGTGCTTTGCATTCACATAAACCTCCATTATTAGGTAAATATAAATAAATATTTTTTAAATAAATATTAACTACTATCTTGAGATCAGTTGTGGCACAGGGGATCAATATGTGACTGTAAATGTGACAGATTGTGGGTTTGATTACCACTCGTGGACCTCTTTTGACCTGTCGAAGACCTATCCTCAATTAATTTTTAAAACATATCAAAGAATTTTGAATTTGATGTCGAAAGGTTGAGCTCCTTTGAACAGTAGTAGTAGCATTACTAACAATGAGACTGACTCTTAATGCACATTTAAATGGGCCCCTTAAACCTATACTTGGGACAAAAGTTCCATGCACAACTTTGTGCCCAGCCCAACCTGTCCAATGAAACTATGTAATGCTTAGTAGTTTCTACTCTCATACTTTCTTCAATTTACAGATTTATTATTACCATATATTAAAGAAGAGACCCCAAATATACTAGAACTGTTTGCAAGATATCTACTGCCCAACACAACAAGTATTGGCTATGAACCTTTAAAATGGCAGCATATGTCATTGTATGAAGAAACTTAATAAAGGTTTACTAGTGTAATATTTTATTTATTGTATTCCTTAGTCCATTAGAAATCATATATAATTATAGTAAGGGCTGTTATCGGGTAGGCTATTTTAATTATACGAGTAGCTTGTATGTCTTAACTCTTTGAGTTAAGTATATAGGCCTGTTGTGGTGCAGGGGCACAAAGTGTGACTGTAAAATCGACTGGTTGTGTGTCGAGGTAAAGGAAGTGAAATATTTATTTACATTTATATTTTCATTTCTTCGGTCTGGTGTCGAGGCAAAGCGCGGCGTTGAGTTCCGCCACTAACACGCAACGCCTCTAGAACTTAGCGGAAAGTGGGGAAGCTGGGCACAGCGAGGAGCTGATTTGAATTATTTAATTTTTTTATATAGGGTTGTTTTGTTTCTAGTTTTACGCTATATGCCCTTATCAGAATAGGCAGAGGGAACCTAGTTTTAAGACATTCCGCACCCTACTTTTCGGCAATGCGTGTTGAATGGCGGAACTTTTTTTGCTTTGCCTCGTTACCAGAGCGGGAAAATGAAAATATAAATTACTTATTTTTTTAGAATGGGAATTGAACCCACAACCTGTCGCAATAACAGTCGTACGCTTGTGCCTCTGGGCTACGACTGCCCTTAATATAGAATTGCTTCTAGGGTAGATTTAAAAATATAAGATTACAATAAAAGAGTACATAATATAATACTTATTTATTAAATAAATGATATCTATGAGTAAAATAGGAATAATTACGAGTTGCCATTGATAACAATGACAGTAGTTTTGTTTTTCTTTTTTGGATATCCATCAGGATTCATTGTTTGCCATCTCCAAAAATCTGTGCCTGAAAAGAAGAATATTGTCATATATGAGTAATAAAAATACATATATATTTATAAAATTGAGTTTGTTGTGGTGTAGCAGAGCCGCATTTGACTGTAAGTGCGATGGGAGTGGGTTCGATTTTCTATATTTTTCACTCATATATTTCATTATTTATTTACATTTATATTTTCATTTCTTCGCTCTGGTGTCGAGGGGAAAGCGCGGCGTTAAGTTCCACCACTCAACACGCAATGCCTTCAGAAATTGGCGGAAAAAATGACTTTACATACACATTTCTTCAACGGAACGTTTAGTGGTCCACCCCAGCTCTTCTCTCGCGAGAGTAGCGTCTGCCCACATGGCGGTTATATCTCCTAATCTCCTCGCCACATATTTAACGGGAATCTTCGTGTTTGTAACCTTTTCGAAGACCTCAACTAATTCTTTCACCGATACCCCTTTGCCTGTACCCAAATTGTACACCTGAAAATAAAATTATCCATTTTTAACAAAATAAAACTCATATAATAAGGTAGGTTCTGGTAATAAGGTCTAAACAACCGAAATACAATTTAATTTAAAATGTCGGAGCATTATTACTCGAAAGTCACAATTGTAAGTTGTAGTCAAAATTAGTTTTATTTCTAATATATTTTCTTCTAATATTTATTAAAAAAAAAGAAAGTAAGCTTGATGAGAACGTATGGCTTAGTGGTCAGAGCGCGTGCTCGGTTTCCAGGAGGCGCGGGTTTGAGTCCCGCTATGTTCAAATTTTTATACGTTTTCTAAATAAGTATTGTTTATTTAATGTTATAGTGAACTGTTAGTTTTATACAAACCTTGAGTCGACCATGGTTTTCATTTAGCAAATTCAACGCGGCCACGTGACCACTCGCCAAATCCATGACGTGAATGTAATCTCTGATACCTAAAAGAAAATATTATTTTGTAAAAAATATATATAGTTTTGGAACGTAAGTTAGAGGAAGTTCTTTAAAAGGTTTAGGTAATCTAAAACTTTTTAAGACCTTCTAACGAAGGTGATGACTGCGTGAATATGACGTAATTTTAAAATACGTGACCAATTCGTGCTCAACCATCTTTTATTTGTTCATATAACATTTTTATAACGAAAAGCTTACAATCATAGCTTTATTGGTATGTGGTTTGGAGCGTGCAGTGGTCTTAGAATTCAGATTCCAATAAATACATTAATCATCAATTCATAAGAAAATTATTCTTATTTTGATACATCCAAAGCATTATAATTATAATAATACCTGTACATTTAAATTTTGTTAGTGAAGTTTTATTTTGGTAGTCAACAGTTTTGTAGCTCTTTTAAATTTATTTTTAATTATTTTATGCCGTAAATTACGGGATATATGTGAACACAGATTTGCAAGCTCAACTCTTCTAATATTTATAGATTTTTAAATAATTATTAATTTTTAAGATATATCTTTTACATTTAAATTAATCTTAATTTCCATTTTCCATACTAACCAGTTCCATCGGGTGTATTGTAGTCGTCCCCGAATATCGTGAGTACGGGCTTCTTGCCGAGTGCCACTTGAGCCATGAACGGCATCAGATTTGTAAATTCTTTAGTGGGGTCCTCTCCGATGAGGCCGGAGGGGTGCGCGCCGACGGGGTTGAAGTACCGAAGAGATATTATATTCCATTTCTGTGGAATTTAATGCAATGTTTAGACAAAATAACCAAATGTGATTTGGTTAACTAATTCTGTATAAGTAATAATCTATATACTATAGTCTTCTTTTTTTTTATTTTCTCAAAGAACTCAACTTGTTGTGAACTTAGGTTCTGAAATGTTAATAAAAATAAAAACTAACTAATAATTTATATATACATAGATATATAAAAAATCAACTTCCTGAACCTTTTGAAAACGAATAATTGACGCGAAATGGCAAAAGCAAATCCTTGAACTTCATCTAAATAAATTTCTGATGAATGTGGGCGTAAGACCAGCGAAGTAGGTTAATAGGACCGGTTTAGACGCTACTCTCTATCTCTAGGAGTAGGTATGGCCTGTTACATGACGAGCACGACACGCGGCGCGGTGCTGATTAGCGATTAATTAGATTGTAGGCATCTGGGAGCGATAGAACAGGTGCTACAAGAATATATGCCAGATTTATTTTGCTTCGCTCATCCTTGTATGTTCATATTTATAAGTACGGAACCGATCGCGGCTTCGCCCGCGTGTGCTATAACACAATTATTTATTACTTTCGTGATCTAATAAGTAATAGTATAATAACGTTATCATTTTAAAGACAATATCCATATATTGATAGCTAAAGTTAACCAATTCAGTAAAATCCTTATTTTGTAGCAATATTGTCATATTTATATCTTTATTTTGATATCTTTTTTATATTTATGAACCGATCGAAATAAAACAAACACTAAATGTTAAGGGAAGAATACAACAATGAAAATTGATTTAAATTGGTTATGCCGTTTCAGAGATTAGCGTGAACAAACGCACGGACAAACAGACATACATTATGAAAATCATTGTTGTGGATTCTTTTACAATTTACATGAATATACACGCCCAATAATCGATTGTAGTGAATAATGTAATTTATTAGATTTTTTAAAATATTTTAGGAATTGTAATTGCTAAAATATTTTAAAACAAAATGGCAACTTTTTATAATTTACCTCGTCCGCGGCGCTCAAATCCTTCAACATTTCCTCAATGAAGTACTTCGTCCGTCCGTACACGTTGGTGATGCTGCCGGTGCGGTGCGCCTCCGTGATGGGGAGGTGCTCCGGCTCTCCGTACACGGTGCAAGACGACGAGAACACCATTTGATAACAGTTATGCGATCGCATTATCTGTAAAATTAGAATAACAAAAATATATTTTCTTCTTTTTTTTATATTTTAAATATTTTAAATATCCGAGGGAACCTGATGTTAAAACACAACGTTCCCCATTTTGCGCCGAATTTTTCGATTATGACGTGTTAAGTGACGGATCTGAACGCCGGGTATTTGACTGTGTGCCAGAGCGAACAAATGAAAATATCAATAAATAATAATTCATTCCTTCGAGTGAGAATCGAATCCTCAACCGTCACGTTACAATCACACCCTTACGCGCCTGCGCCACGACGGCCTCAATAATATGTGTTTTTGAATCAATATACGGAATTTGAATATTGCACCCACAAACATCGTGTTTACTTAGTTGATGAGCCTTTACCTACACAATAAATTCAAGGAAAGGCCAATATAAAATATTGATAAGATATACTACAATTCTTTGAAAAATATACATCAAATAAATACTAGATTACTAACTTTGATTAAGTGGAATTTGTAATGTAATGTAATTGAGAGATATTTGTACACGTGGGCGCGAGTTAATATTTAATATTTACAGTTTTATCAGGTGTTAAGTGCATTCAAGTTAAATACAATTGAGGAAGGAAGCTCGCTTAAGGAAGGCCATGGCTTTAAGAAAAATATATGTACCTTCTTACTTTAAACTTGGGGAAAAATAACAATTATATTAGTTATAGGTACCGTTAGGTACCAGTTATTATAATGTGAAATTTATTAGGTTAGAACCTAATGTTAAGACACTCCATTCTCCACTTTCTGCCGAATTCTGGAGGCAGTGTTGAGTGGCGGAACTCAACGACGCGCTTAACACCAGAGCGAAGAAATGGAAATATAAATGTAAGTAAATATTTCATCTCCTCGAATGGGGATCGAACCCACAACTAGTCGGTTTTACAGTCGTGCCGCTGCGCCACGACTGGCCTCAAAGTCGTCTATATTATAAAATATTTAACACATTTGTAGATTTGAACTGAAAGCCATTTCGTGTAGTCATACAAATCAGGATTACGAAATAATTACGAGAAATATGTATTCCATTTAATTATTTGTCTAGAGGCCAGTCGTGGCATATTATGATGCGACTGTAAACACGACACGTTGTGGGTTCGATTCCCACCTTAGAAAATTAAGTATTTATTTATTTTCAACACGCAATTCCTCTAGAATTCGGCTGAAAGTTAAAAACGGAAAGTATGTTAATGCGAACGGAATGCATTAGGTTCCCAGATTCCTTCTGCCTACCCACTAAAAAAAAAATAATTTTTCTTTACCTCTAATAAATTAAGCATGCCAAGTAGATTGTTCTGGTAGTATAGAAGGGGTTGCTGCATAGACTCGCCGACTGCCTTCAAGGCCGCGAAATGGATGACACAGTCCACATCATGCTGGAATGCAAATAACGATATAAAAATGTTATTTATATAAATACTTTTATATTGTGTCTGATATTAAATATCTATAATAATACCAGTTGTTTCAAGCTACCTTTTTAAAATAAATATTTTAATTTCCAATTTAAAGCATAGTGTATTTTCTATTCTATACTAAATTACCTACACTCCTCTAATTCATCGCCATACAACCGTTACAACATCATTACGATAAAAAAAATCATTATGATATATCATTAATCATTACTTACCTTATCAAAAATATCGTTAATTTGTGGTTTGTCCAATAAGTCGGCTTTGTAAAAAGTAACTTTCTTTCCGGTAATTTCTTCCGCACGCTGTAGGGCTGGGGAACCTTCCTCGTCGCCCACAGCGTTGGCGAAGTTATCTATGGCGACCACTTCGTAACCTGCTTCCAGAAGATCGACCACACAGTGGCTGCCGATGTAGCCAGCACCGCCAGTTACTAATATAGACTTGAATCGTGGCATTGTGCTATGTTTAGTCTAAATATGCTGTGGAAATAAAACAAAGGGTTAATTGGATAAGTGCGGTTATATTATTTAGTACGGTTAGTCATTTCTCCTCTCAAGGCAAAAAAGAGAGAAAATAGAAAACTAAAAAAAAATCTAAATTTGTATTAGATTCCATATGTATTTTTCTATTTTACGTCACTTTTTAATTGCACCTACTGCAATGTAATATAGCCTATATTAGTCTCGTATAATCTAGTTTATTTATTCCAATAACAAACATCTTCAATCCTTTTCTGATACAAGCAAACCCAGCTATTATTATTTTAATTTGTTGTTCATTAAACAATGTGCCATTAGTTTTGACTGGTAGCGGCCCTGACTACGTCTACTAAGTCACGTTTTTATGGATATTCAATGGAAATATGAAAAGGAAACTATGACGATGTACCTGTATTGCGCACTTCCTCTATAAGAGGTATATAGACGTGTTTATTGGAGGAAAACTTTTAAGTGTTGCTAAAATATAAAAGTAAATAGATATTTAGTTAAAGATACGATTTTTAATAATCTCAAAGTATTAGAATTAGAATATTTAGCGCTAAATCATTTCGTTCTCTACTTTGCTTTCAAAGAACTAAATGAAAAGGGTGGTTCATCAATCAAGTCGCATTTTGTATAATCTGGCCAGAAAACTAAAAAAAAATCTGCTTCACACTGTATCCCGCATACAGCATGGTAGGCAGAGGGAACCTAGTGTTAAGACACTCCATCCCCCACTTTCTGGCAAAAAACTAAATAGAGCATACTAACTTTTAATATGTATCTTTTAATAGATATCTTTCGTATTAATTACCGCCAAATTACTACCTCATATTTTTTTTATTGAAGCGTTCCCGTTGACTTAGATGTATGAAAGTTGGCAAAAGGGAGAATTTACAATTAATACGACTTAGAGGAAAATCCAATAAAATTAATATAGATATTCCATAGAACCAACTGCTTTAAAGTTATATTTATAGTTACAAAATTTCCATGCGCCCGCAAATTTTTATTTGTCAACTTTTACTAGCACTCAGTGCTTCGTGTCGATCTATAGTCATGAAATCATGAAATTCATAGGTAAGCAACCTTCGGTGGGTGAAACCAACTTGCACTTAAACCTTATTTTTTTTTATCATGAGCAAAAATTTTATATTCTTATAAGAAACGTGACCCGCAGAGCATTGATTCAAAAAAAAATACAAAGCTAATAGGTGAATGATGTAACCTTTTAAAGCGTTGACTATTTAAATAATTAAATGTATGTATGTATTTAAGAATAGTCTTAAAATTACAATTTAAAGCAGAATTCCTCTATTATTGAATAATTTAATATTCAGGTTAGCTATAGAAAGGCTATTAACATTTAAATTTCTCATTACAGAAAGATACCGGACATCAATAATGATTATATGATTATTAAGTTGTAAAACTTAATAATCAAATATTCTTTATGTAAAATTGTTGTATAAGGCTAAAGAAATCACATTGCACGTTTTGTCTCAAAATTGGGGAAAAGTAGAGAATATATTTTTATGCAATATGCAATAAATAGTAGAGTTCAAAAAACAACTATCTCATATATTTTTTTCAGAGACCAAGTCCATCATACAAAATATATATGTACAAGATGTTTTGTATGACGATGAAAAATAGGACCAAGTCATTCGTGTGGAAAGCAAGTGCAAGCATCACTTCTGTGATTAAGAATTGCAAAGTGAGAGTATTGATTCAATACTTACGAAAGATTCAATACTATTGAATCTTTCGCAAAAATAAAATTGATGATTAGCGATAACAAAAATCGTACAAGAACCTACGCACAAGCCACCATCAAGGAATTCTTACGAAATCGTCGGTCGTTTCGTTTTTCATTATTGATGATAATAGTATGAAATACTCAGACAACATTTTGTAGTTTAGTGTACAACCCTAAATAAAATAATAATATAACAAGCTACGTATTGTAATATGGTCGGCAGTAGAAATTATATACAAAATTTTTGTGTTATTTTTTCTTCAAAATAAATTGTTTTATTTTTGCTTCATTGCAGAAATACGTCCTGCATCTTAAAATGACGATGTAAACAAAAATAAGATAAAAATATTAAAAAAAACGTTAGATAAATACCTTGGTAATGGTATCCTTTTTTCATGTTATCTTATAGTTGGCATAATATATGTCGATATATAACATTAAGAAGCGTTCTAGTCAATTGTAGGGTTCTTTTCCTTTAAAAGAATAAAGGAACCCTTATAAAATCACTTAGTTGTCTGTCTGTCTGCCTCAGGAACGCTTTTAGGTATCGAGTTGAAATACTAGCCATATACTTAGATCTAAAGCTAAGATCGACGGGAAATGCGTATTTTAACACTATCAAGGAAATCAAAATTAATAGGATACTTCCGCTTAACCTAGAATTATGAAATTTGGCACCTAGCATCTACAGGTAGTACTAGCTTAGGAAAAAAAGGATAAAAACGATACATTTGTGGTTAAATCCTAAAAAATAATAACCTTAAACGGGGAGCAAAATTTGGTATTAAAGCCGCTAGTTTAAGTGAGGTATCAGATGAAAAGGTTCTGGCTTAACTAAGCCTACCTGCTAGCTGAAATGAATTTAGAAAAAACTCGAACTTCTAATTTTTGTACGGAACTCGCGGTGGGCGAGCCCAACTCGCACTTGTCCAATTTTTTTCCCTCTTGCTAAAACTGTCATTTTATTTAATGTAAGATATAGCATTGCCATAACGTTGCAATGATATCATCATTTATCAAAACTGCTAATTAAATTCACGTGCTGCCATTATAAAAAAAAAGTCCGGTTAAAACTTTTAGCTTTTCTCAGAAACACTTAAATAGAATCAATGGCGGGCTTATATATTTTTTTGTGTTTCAAAGACGACATTACTCAGGCCCTTGACATGCAATTTTAATAAGAACATAGTGTTTAAGTGTTGGGTTTCGTGCTTGCCTTAATATTTCTATGCCGTGTAAATTAAAATATTAAAATATATTATATTTTTTAGATTCACGGTGTGTCCCGCATATAGCATGATAGGCAGTGGGAACCTAGTGTTAAGATACTCCGTTCCCATTAAGACACTTCTGTTTCCTACTTTCCACCGAATTCTGGAGGAAATGCTTATTAAATTGCGGAACGAGTGGAAAGTGGCAAATAGAGTGTCTAATCTAGTTATTTTTTTTGTCTATTATATAGAATAATAAGCGTGTGAACGAAAAAAAATCAATATGATATCTACCGTTACAAAAAGTGTTAGCGGTTATTTTATTTAATGTTTTTCTAATATCGAGTATTTAATTGAGATTGTATCATTTGTACATAATTCAGATATATATCACACATAAAAAATGGTTATCGTAAAAGAAATGTCATTAAAAACAAGATTTTGATTGATATAAATATATGTTTTGCACTTTGGTTATTTATAATGATAATTGTAATCGTTAATTGATTGAATGAATTCTGTATATGACGAGACTGTAAATATTCAAATATATTTATAATTTATAAATTTACTACATTTAAAAAAAAACGAAATTGAAAATGTTTATACAGTACATATTAAGATAAAAAAAAATCTACAAGCCAAAAGTTGCATGTGAACGAATCATACGTATAAAATCATAAATAGAAATAAAAAAAAACTTTCTTACGTTCAATCGTAATGTATACACGTATATATATTTGTATTTCTTTTTAATTGCACAAAATTTAAAAAAAAAACATTTTTTGTTTTAGCACTTTTTATTTTAGCAAAAGGGTTAAGTAAGGGCATTAACCCCGTATTTAATTCATTCATTACTTGTATCATAAAAAAAAAAAAAATACATTTTAAAACACATTTTAAGATACATAAATAAATTAAGATAGTTCTACCTGTTTTGCAAAAGAAATTATATAAATCAATGAAAATGAAGAGATTACCTATAACCACACTATACTAACACGTTATAATATTTAGAGTAAATTTTATTCCATTTCTAAAAAAAAGCATAGATCAAAATAGTTTTTTTTTCATGGCGAATATTTTTTACATCATCTTCATGGAGAAATTTTAAAAGATTCACACAGGCACAACCACGTCTATCTATCATCAAACAAATAAACCGTTTCTCCCGCATCGCGCATTCACTTTCACATAACTGTTAGTCAAATACCACTTACCGATATTCTGAATTCGATTCCCATTAACAACGGAACAACGACATAAGGATCTTTTATAAATATTTTATTTTATAGTAGAAATGGAGATCGCACGACGAGTCCGTGCGCACGCGCATCCGACTTTGGTCGACTGTCGCTCTTCCGTTCGCATCGTCTCGTAATGTATTGCAATCTGATGAATCGAACGTGTCACACCGATTAAAACCTACGTTCACGTTTATGATATAAAATAATAATATTAAAAGTAATTTACAAATTAAAAAAGAACATCGATTTCTATTTATTATAACAACTAAGTAAATATGAGGCCAGTTGTAGCGCAGCGGCACAAAGTGTGACTGTAAAATCGACTGGTTGTGGGTTCGATCCCCACTCGAGGAGATGAAATATTTACTTAAATGTATATTTCCATTTCTTTGCTCTGGTGTCGAGGTAAAGCGCGGCGTTGAGTTCTGCCACTCAACACGCAATGCTTCTAGAATTCGGCAGAAAGTGGGGAACGGAGTGTCTTAATACTAGGTTCCCTCTGCCTACCCTGCTGTGTACGGGATACAGCGTGAAGCTGATTTATTTATTTTTAAGTAAACATGGTTTATGAGTAACTCAACACTAGATAATATGATAAATAAGTCATCAATAGTTTGGTTAAGTTAAGGTTGCTTGAGTTAGAAATGGATAAGTTGCACATGACCTTCTCTAAGTACGTATTTCTGTAGCAAGTATTTTCCGGTCGGTTAGATGAACCACAGAGGTAATGTAGAGATCTGATATGACCCATAATGTTAACTAATATGACCACAATTCAAGCGATCTAAGGAGATCGATAACAATCGTTTTAGATAAACCCATAAAATAAGTTATGAATTGTGGTAAATACCCATAAATTGTGGTAATGAAAATTCCAGCTGACCAAGAGAGCACAGGGTAACACTTTTAGAGCCGGCAGAAGGCTCATATGGAGAGGGAAAAACGTTTTTTTTGTGCATCACGCTGTATTTCACACTCTGGAGGGCAGAGGGTGAAATACTGTTGAGACACTCAATTCTCCCAAGAAAGTTCCCCAATTTTCCGCCGAATTCCGAAGGCGCGCTTTGTCTTGACACCAGAGCAAAGAAATGAAAATATTTGAGATTTCATTACCTCGAGTGGGAATCGAACCTACAACCCATCGCGTGTACAGTTACATAATTGTATCCCTGCACCACGACTGTCCGAAATTTAATTTTAATATTAAACGCTAACAACGTTAATGCTATGAATTGGGTTTACGTATTATATTGTGATGTTCGATGCTATGATATGCCATTGTTTTCTAAATAGAAAATGCATTAATAATAATTTTTTTTGATCATCTACTCCTTTAAGTATATCTCATGTATAATTGACGCCAGTCGTTGTGAATTCGAACCCTACAAAAAGAAAATGAAATATTTAATATTTCCATTTTATCTGCTCTAGTGTCGAAGCAAAAAACGTGGCTTTGAGTTCCGCCACTCAACACGCAATGCCTCCAGAATTCAGCAACAATTGGGAACAGAGTGCCTTAACACTAGGTTCCCTCTGTGTACCCTGCTGTGAGCGGGATAAAGCGTGTATTTAAAAAAAAAGGTATAATTGTAAAGTTTATTTACATATCGGTGTGACGGTCAGCCTCAGGCTCCGTCTGACAGTGACCTCGGCGCGCTAAGTCGCTAACCGCACTGACTCGCCAGAATACCGTAAGATCGTAATACGTCCCCATTGGTACCGACAGCTGTGTT
>DWQW01006697.1:0-15937 GCA_018249695.1 Heliconius erato demophoon | reverse complement strand
GAAATATTTACTTAAATTTATATTTCCATTTCTTCGCTCTGGTGTCGAGGTTAAGCGCGGCGTTGAGTTCTGCCACTCAACACGCAATGCCTCCAGAATTCGGCAGAAAGTGGAGAACGGAGTGTTTAACACTAGGTTCCCTCAGCCTACCCTGTTGTGTGCGGGATACAGCGTGAAGCTGATTTATTTTTTTTATTTTCTTAATATACGTGATTAATCTGGTTAAAATAGTTTCATTAAAAATGTGCAATAATCGTAAAAATGAAAGAACTTATTAAATGATCTTTCATTTGCATTATTATTTATTAAATCCACATTCCCTCATGTGTTGTAACCACTTGTTACAATTTACGTAACGACAAATTGGTATCGAAAATAAATACGTAGGTTTGATACGGCGTTGAAGTCGATCCCACGCGGGCCGTGCAACCAATTAATTTGTGATTTATCCAACTCGCTTTATTTATTTGTTCAATTATAGGTGAAAATTGTATGAGAAAGCGGTTTACAACCTGGAAGCTGGGGCTTTAAATTGTATTGTATCAATTAGAAGATCCTTTGTTTGAAGGGTTAAATAAATTGCTTTATTTATCCATATAGAGAGAATATAGTGTTAAAACTCTCCGTTCCCTACGCACCGGCCAATTTCCGAGGTGCATGTTGAGTAGCGAAACTATACGCCACGACTTGTCTTGTTACAAAACCAAGGAAATGAAAATAATTCATTCTTCGAGGTGGGGTCTATACCCCACATCCGCTGTAAGCGTACTGTAACTCGATCTCTAATAATATTAAAAAAATAATTTATACAAAATTAACAACTTAACTTTAGTCCATACATTTAGCAATGGATTTCATTATGATTGAATAGTCAAAATATAGTTATTTTAAAAGTAATTAATCTAATTCACATAACAATAGTATATATAATTTATTCCTGCATATTCATTTATTTTCTGTTAGTGTTTGTAAAATATTTAGAAACGGTCCAAAACGGACGATTTCAAAGAGCTCGGGTTCAAGTTTTGGTAGGGAAACATTTAAATCTTGTACTTAAAGTTAAGTAACATAAACAATCACGAGACTTTCCTGCAAAATATCAAAATGTATTTTAAATGATAAAATGTCATATAAAATTATTATATTAACATTCAAAATTAGCCTTGCAATGTCAATATAAATAAATATCCATAAAGATTAAATAGCAGAATCTAATCGCGATCTTTGGCACATACTGAGTTAATATAATCTGTGGTATTAATATTCATTTCTCTAATGGCCTACAATTTACGTTTATCTTCTACTATAAAGTTAAACTTGATATAAAATAATGTGTCGTTGTAGGGATGTGTTAGCGTTTTAGTGGTTTTAAAGTATTTTAGTGTTAGTTTCTGTGTTTTATTTCAGATTAATAGTTGTTGTTTTTTTATCTTTACAATTGTTTTTTTTTAATTAGACTTTACGTAATCTTTGACTTTGAGTAATTACGTTTTTTTTTAACGTTTTAACCCGCCCCGCAATCATTTTTATCTATAGGAATAGCCAGACAGAGTGATGTCCCAACCACGGCACTTTGCAGGCAGCCTGCTGTATGCAGAGACAGTAGCCTATATTGGATAATCTAATATTCTCCGTCCCTCGTCTCCGCATTTCACCCAATTTTTTATATATTCAAGGCGCCGCTCTTAAGCTTATTGATATTTCGAATACATAGTAGACAATTGAAATGTATTCCTTTACAACAACTAAAAAGATATCCTTAAGTCAATATAAGTATTACACCAATCTCCGCTCCGCTTATCACCAACCTCAGATTTTAAGCCTCGACTCCCATTACATTGTTAAATGACAATAATACAAGCGATCCGTTCCACCGTCCGCCGAGATGCCGAGGATAGAGCCTCTCTTTGGATGGCCATTGTGATAGCGGACGCGTGACCGCCTTCAAATGGTTATGAATGAGCCAGTACTGTTAGTTTAGTGAAATTTTATAAGAGCTCACTTCGTTGGGTTGACGTTACTATTAATGGCGGTACTACTGTTATAAATATAATAATTTAGACAATTTTTGTTAGAAATTTCTATTATAGGTCAGTGGAGAGGATTGAAATGTTTTTCGAAATATTATTTTGGGGTCAAATTATATATGGGGTTAATGAGCATTTAGTTTTTGACAATGGAATTATTTTAACCAACAAGCAAAATAGGAACATACAAGAGGCCAGTCGTGGCGTAGAGGCACAAAGTGTAAAATCGACTGGTTGTGGGTTCGATCCCCACTCGAGGAAGTGAAATATTTATTTATATTAATATTTTCATTTCTTTGCTCTGGTTTTGAGGTAAAGCGCGGCGCTGAGTTCCGCCACTCAACACGCAATGTCTCTAGAACTCGGCGGAAAGTGGGGAACGGAGTGTCTTAACACTGGTTCCCTTTGCCTACCCTGCTGTATGCGGGATACAGCTTGAAGCTGAAAAAAAAACAAGCAATATCTAAAAGAGAATATTTGTGTAAACGCAACGAATGTAAATTCAAATCTCACTTGGTGAATGAGCTGTTATCATTTTTTCGCTCTAATAAGAAAAAGTGCGGCGTTGGGTTTCGCTATTTAACACTCCATATCTTGGAAATTCAAAGGAATATAGTGAATGGAGTGTGTTAACACTAGCTTTCCTTTGTTTACCCTGCTATAAGCGGGATACAACGTGAAATTGAAAAAAACATTGAACTGGCACAACAGCAAGCGGTAGCTTCGAGTTCAAGTTTTGGTGGTAATATATTGTTATAAATTATTGTAATTTTCTCAAGAAAACGTAATAATAGTATGTTAAAAAAAATAAATTAAATCAGCTTCACGCTGTATCTCTCACACAGCAGGGTTGGCTGAGGGAACCTAATGTTAATACACTTCGTTCTCTACTTTCCATCGAATTCTGGAGGCATTGCGTATATATTGCGTATCAGTATGTTTATTACTAGATATATGTAATTGAAAAATTGGGTTATAAAGGATTTAACTCCAAAAGAAAAAATAGATAGTTATCTACATTTATTATGTTATTTCCCACATTTATTTTTCCAGTATCAAATTGTATAAGTAAGCCTATTAATATTACCAAGTTGCTTAAAATCAATGTTGTTCGTTACAGTTTATATGTTTCTAGAAGTGATAAAGTATTGTAGACAATAACAAATTATCGTCGTTAAGAATTTCAAAGGCTATATATGTTTTGAATTTTTGATTAATATTTAGTTAACCAGTTTAGGATCAGCCTTACATTATCGAATATAATTAATATGGACAAAAATGTTGTGTTTGTGAAAATTTATAATTAAATTAATGGAAATCATAAAGCATTATAATTTATTAATTTGACAAAAAAACTGTCTGTTAGTAATGCAAGAGTTACGTATATATAATACATAAAATATAGGATATATGAAATATATTTGCTTGGAATTAACTTAAGTATTTTTTATTTACTTATTAACATTTATCATATTATATAAAAATACTGCATTGAGGACTAACTTGTATGTATATTATGTTATAAACAAATTTATTGATAATTAATTTAGAAAATTTAGGTACCAATTGGGTACCAATTGGATTTTTGTTTAATACAGATTTTGTATGTCTATACTTAGTTAACAACTCGACAGATTTTAATTAAATTCTCGAGTGTAGCATTTCCAATAGTGAATATATGAAAAGAGATTGAAATTAGTTTCAAAAACTCATATATTTAAATAAATCCTACGCAAGTAAAGCAGCGTGCAATTGATAGCTATCAACATTCAAAGTGTAGTGCTTACGACGTTTTGATTAATCTGTAGTCTGTAACTTACGCTTAGGCCGGGCATTAATCAGATATGGTAATAATAATTTGTAATGGCGATTTATTAATATTAGCAAATTTATTTAAACTATCTCAAATATAATCAATATGCTAGAAATGGTTTTCTGATCATTAATTTTGTTTGGTGTTTACCAGAACTGTACAACATGGTGTAGGGTGTACCTACTTGTCAGTATAAGTGCCTGCGGTAATAAATATACCTTCTTATATTATATTGATGTATTTTATTTTCAATTTTACGGTAAGTTGGTAATTTTAGAGATATTGCGTATTTAATTAATGATTCCCTGAGTGGGGATTGAACCCCCTACTGGAACGTTTACATTCAGATGTTGTTTCACTGCGTCACGATGTTATCTATATAGTATATGTATGTAAATAAAAAAATAAATCAGCTTCACGCTGTATCCCGCACACAGCAGGGTAGGCAGAGGGAACTTAGTGTTGAGACATTCCGTTCCCCACTTTCTGCCGAATTCTGAAGGCATTGCGTGTTGAGGGGCAGAACTCAACGCCGCGCTTAACCTCGACACCTGAGCGAAGAAATGGAAATATAAATTTAAGTAAATATTTCATCTCCTCGAGTGGGGATCGAACCCACAACCAGTCGATTTTGCAGTCACACCTCGTGCCGCTGCGCCACGACTGGCCTCAAGTATATGTATGTAATATTCGCAAACTGAGAAATACACACAATAACTTTTTTCTACAATTATTTGTTGGTTCTACGAAACGTAATAGTTTTGGGTTTACAGAATTTATATTAAAATGGGTGCAGAATCAAAATTTTCAAATATATGAATATTTTAAATCAATTTTCTAAAATAATTCTTATTATAATTTTTCTTATTGGCCATAACTGGCCACAACAATTTCAATTATTAAAATTGAGGCCAGTCGTGGAGCAGGGGTACAAAGTGTGACTGTAAAATCGATTGGTTGTGGGTTCGACTTGAGGTAATGAAATATTTATTTATATTTTCACTTCTTCGCTCTGGTGTCGAGGCAAAGCGCGGCGTTGAGTTCCGCCTCTCAACACACAATACCACCAGAACTCGGTGGAAAGTGGGAAACGGAGTGTCTTAACATTTGGTTCCCTCTACCTACCCTGCTGTGTGCGGGATATAGCGTGAAGCTGATGTATTTTAATTTTTAATTTTTAATTAAAATCTATCTTTGGAATATTATAAACATGGACGTACATTTGTAATATCATAACTTAAGCATAACATGCTCTTATTAATGAAGTATCTAGAGACAATTATGTATAGTGTTCTAAACCTATTATAGTTTAAGTAGCAGATAAAAATAAAAACACTGTAATAGCTAATATATATTTATGTATGTGGTAAGGTCAATTAATATTAGTCAAAAAAATACAAAATATAAGTAAAAAAAATACAATATATTAATTAATTTCCAAAAAAACTACATTTTAAACTCTTTTATTATATCCAACAAAATGATATATTTACATTATAAATCAGTCTTTTTACTTTGTATAACTTTACAACAGAAGGACTGAAACACATACAATAAATAAAGAATCATAATTTATGAAACAATACACACAAAATGGAAGAAACAAAAACATTTACTTAATAGTGTTCAACTCGTAAATTTCTCTATTAGAACGTACCTGTTCAAAAGGCACCGACGGACAAATACTCGATAGTAAACAACTTATGTTCGAGATAGTGGTGCGATCTGAATACACTCGTATCATTAATTCTTTTACACTACACAGTGTATTGGAAGAATGAACAACATCTTACTGAAGTTTAATATTTTATTGAATTAATGAATTTTGTTTTTGTTATTTTGAGGTTATCTTAAAAATGTTTTAGCTTTTTTTGTAAGCGCAACATGTTGCGGGAATCAGTATTGAAGAAATAAAATATTTAACATTTTTATTTTCTCGCTCTGGTAACGAGGTATAGTGGGACCTTGATTTCCGCCACTCAACACGCAATGGGAACCTGGGATATGGAAGAGTCTTATTGAGAACGGAGTGTCTATGTTTACAGACTAGGTTGCCAGGTTCCCTCTGTTTACCCTGCTATGTGCAAAAACAGTATAAAGCTTAAAATAAATACAGCGTAAGTAGCTATAAACATTGATAAAATTTTATAAATATTTAACAATCTATGCCATATTGAATAAAATTAAAAACTTAATATTAATGTGGTATATCACAAGTTGGCTGAACAACCCGTTTTATGTGTCGATGTCGTAAAAATGCTTAGTATGCCCTTCGATACTAATAATCTCTAAGCATGTTTAAGGACGCAATAAATGTTTTGTTTTGGTTATTATTAAACTGATAATCAATAAAATTTTATGTACAAGTCTCAAATGTAAATATAAAATAAAAAAATGTATATTGGAACAGTAGTGCAAAGTAATTAGGTCATTCGCCTGGTATAATGTTTTATGAATATATATTTTAATATTTTCAAGAAATTTGAGAAAATTTTTATAATACTCTAATATTATCTTCTTTTTTTCATCTATCTTACTCCCCGAAACTGTATTTTCTGTGCCACTTATATTAAAATAAAATAATAATGTTCTTAACCAATTTTAAAAACACTTGCCAATTCTGCTACGGCAATAGTGTGCGTAAGCGTGTGACTGTAAATGCGACTATTGTGGGTTCGATTCCCACACCGGGAAATTAATTGCTATTTATTAATATTTTCATTTCTTCGTTCTTACCACAAGGCAAAGCGTGACATTGAGTTCCGCTACTCAACACACAATGTCGTAAAAATTCGACAGAATGACAGAAAAGAAAGTAGGGAACGGAGTGTCTTAACATTGGATTCCCTCTACCTACACTGTTATATATGGGATACAGCGCGAAGATGAAAAAAAATGTTACAAGTATATAAAAATAAAAAAATATATATACAATAATAATCTACAGATTTTCAAAAGATCAGTTAACTATACGAAGATATTTTATGTATAAATGTTCAAATATCTCAACACAACCTTACGCGCGTTGATGTCTAAAACAAACAACCCTTACGAACCCTGAATAAAATTATTATAGCTCATGGAGCTGCCATTTTATTTTATTGTTACGATTATTATTTTAGTTAACAGACTTATATTTTTAGACAATAATAGTAGAATTTATTTACAATACAATACTAGTAGTTATTTTTGATGATGATGTTGATGTTGACTGACTAATACTTTTCCCATACAGGTTTAATTTAACGATAGAAAAAGGTATTAGATTGTATATTTGTAAGATGCATGACTTTGTTGGATGCTTAAGCTGCTTTTAAGTAAACTTCAATATTATTACAAGATGTTATTTTTTAAATAAATATTTTACAATTTGAATAACTGTCTTCCGTAATGGATCTTTTGGTAACAACTTTTGTGTGGATATTGAGACATCATATAGTAAAACATTTTGATATTCATGGAGTGGTCAGTTTAGATAAACTTCACAATAAATTAGTATGACAAAATATAGTTCTCACATTCTATCTATGGCCGTGTATTCGTCATGACACCTTCATACATAAATTCATCTCGACCATACCTCAGTCATTTCAACTGCTCTACAGGGGGTCTACCTGACCCCAATGGTAGTTCATCGGCCTTAAATAGACTGACCCAATTTCTAAATAACTAGTTATACCATAAATCATTAATTAATTATCTTCTAATAATGTTTTAGATTTATCATTTTCAAGTTAAGACGATTTGTTATGCAAAACGGACACACAATTAACTTCTATACGTGGAAATTTTAATTGGCCCCAGCTTTAATCGGCTGTCTTGACTCACGTTTACGTAAACTCAATAAATAATGATGGACAACGTCTAAATATTGTGGAATATTGGATTCCATTCAAGTGATTAACGAATAGATTGCCGTAGGTTAATAGAATATATAGTATGAAATGACATGTTTAGACATAAACACATATGAGTCAGAATTAAGCTTTGCTATTGGAATCAATATGACAAAATATCTAAAATAACTTATCATTTTATATATTTTTTGCATTCATTTAAAATACAGTAAGGAAAATGACAAATTGATCACTGTATAAATATTAGAAAATGAAAAATATTGATTCTGATCATTGAGGCCAGTCGTGGCGCAGGGTTGCTAAGTGTGACTATAAAATCGACTGGTTGTGGGTTCGATCCCCACTCGAGGAAGTAAAATATTTAATTACATTTATATTTTCATTTCTTCGCTCTGGTGTCGAGGCAAAGCGCGGCGTTGAGTTCCGCCACTCAACACGCAATGCCTCCAGAACTCGGCGGAAAGTAGGGAATGGAGTGTCCTAACACTAAGTTCCCTCTGCCTACCCTGCTGTGTGCGGGATACAGCCTGAAGCTGATTTATTTTTTATTTGATTCTGATCATTTAAAATCTAATATTCTATTGATCTTAAATAAAAACTCCCACCGCGTCATTCTCAGCGAGTCTGCTCGCATTAACATATTATTACTCTAATGTTCCAGTAATTTGTAGTGTACTACTCGAGTCGGCGTGTTTACATAAATCAGGGGAGTTATTTTAATGAGATTCGATAACTCCTATATCGCCCTAATGATAATATATCGTGCGTTCTGAAACGATGCATTCTTGTTGATTTGTTGCGCTTCGTTCTTGGCGGAATGCATGGATTTTTTTTCTGTTCGAATAAGTCTACGAATGTGTAGCGAAATACTTGAATACCATCTTCTTAGTTAGTTTTTTTTTCTATTTACTTCATGTACTATTTTTGTATAAGTTTTTGTTTTTGTATTATATTTAAATATAGTTTAAAAATAAAATTAAATTCTTAGAGATATTATAAGTAGTTTAATGAAATCTAGTATACACTTAATTATTTATCCATATAAATAATTAAGTGTATACTTCAGCTTAAAAAAATAAGTTTATAGACTTTTTTTAGATTTACCATATGTATCATCCATAGCAGCATATCCGCCGAATTCTGGAGATATTGTGTGGAGTTGAGTGGCTAAACTCAATGCCATGTGAAACCAGGGCGAAGAAATGAAAATACTAATAAAAAAATATTAATAGTGGGAATCGAACTCACAGGCGTTGCGTCTAATATCACACGTTTGTGCCACTGCGCCACAGCAACCTAAAAAATATGTTAAAATAAGTACGTTCCTTTAAATATAGTACATATAAATATTGTACAGAGCATAGCGGAACATATCATGAACTTATGTAATATTTTATCAAGAAAAGATTCTCTCTCACAATACAGACCACCTCGGTTCCCGCTAATTCTTATTTATTTTGTTTGCCTCATGGCTATTCTTTGAAGATAGGACTATTTGCATGGTTTGATCGGAATTTTTTGATGACTCCAGATTCTAAAAATATTCCCTTTGTTCCGAACTGAGATGTGAACATTTTTTCGATAAAATCATTATTTTTTGACAAAACTCGTAAAGTTTTATGACATTTAAAACAATCGATAACATTGTAGAGTTCGAGTAATATATTTTGTGAAATGGACCACCAAAGCTGAATTAGTGTCTATTGCACAAATGACAGTATAATTTTTTTATTTTATTGTTTGTGATAACCAAATGGTTGGGCACTTTAAGCTACGTTTTAACTTCACCGAATTCCGCATTTAAAATATAGGGTAGGCAGGGATAATTTAGTGGTACGACACTACGTACGTTAATTTATTGGCCAGTTTCGAGATATTACGCGATGAGTGCTAGAATTCATGACCAACCTTTGATTTCTCAGATCAGTTAAGGTCAGAGTAAAGTATGGAAGATAAAAGAAATGAAAATTTAAAAATAATCTGTCGAATTGGAATCAAACCCACAACAAACTTCCAGTCAGACGTTGTGCTGCTACACGACGACAGACTCGACGACTAATAGATTTAATAAAATAGACCACCAAAGCTGAATTAGTGGTTATTGCACAAATGGCAGCATATTTATTTTATTGTTGTGATAACCAAATGTTTGAGCACTTTACTATACAAGTTACATTTAAGCTTAAAAGGTATTTGCGTAATATGTAAGGTGACAAAGGGCTGCTATTTAGATTGAGATTGCTAAGAGAGGATATTTACTTGAGTATCTTTGGCTGTTGGAAATATTAAGAAAATTATAATTCATTACAATAATTTAGACTTTTTTCAATGAATGCTTATTTTGCGGCGTTGAGTTCCGTCACTCAACATGAAATATTTAAAGAAATCGAAACTAGGTTAATCTTAACACTAGGTTCCGAGGTTCTCTCTGGCTACCTGCTACGTGCGGGAAATAGCGTAAAGCTAAAGAACAATGTTTATGTTAAGGTCGTTACGGCGCTTCGGTTTAGCGACTGACAGTTAACTCGTCAGTTGCGGGTTCGAGTACCACTCGAGGGATGAATTATTATTTTTTTGTATGTACATTTTCGTTCCGCCACTCAATACGTAATATCCTGAAAATTGGGTGGTGTGTGGGGAACGGAATATCTTAACAGTAGATTGCATCTGCACACTCTGCTATATTCGGAAAATCGTGAAGTTAAATGAATAAATAAAATATCTGAGTACAATAAATTGTGTTAGCTTGTTTGTCCTGTAATTTAGTATATCACAAGTATACAAGAATGTGTAATCACAACATAAGGTTTACTCTTTATGGGTAACTTCGTAAATTCCAAGATCATGTTAAAGATTATTTTGCGCTTCGAAAGCCTAATTTTATCGAGTATATGTAGTAATCTGCGATCAATTATTGGTTGTTCTACATATGAGGAGAGAATAAAGCAAAGGAATATGTCGTGTCAAATTTACAATTGTATAATTAATTTAAAATTCTGAATATCCAGACGTGGCGCAGGGGTACAAAGTGTGACTGTAAAAACCAGTGGTTGTGGGTTCGATCCCCACTCGTGGAAATGAAATATTTATTTACATTTATATTTTCATTTCTTCGCTCTGGCTTCAGAACTTTTTTTTTCTTGGTTTAGTAATAAGACAAGGCGCCAAGCTTGAGTTCCGCTACTCTATACGTTATGTCTCTTCTTGACTCTTCTTGTATCTGTCGTCTTAATACTGGGAACCCTTTATCTACCTTGTAATATATTATAATTAAATTTTTTTTATTCTTATATTCAATTAAACCTAGAAATTGACATTGGACATTATCACTTAAAGTTCTAAAACGAAATTTGTCATTAAAAGTAAACTGTTGGCCTCAACAAAGAATATAATACATAATATGTAATAACCCGTAATGGCATTCTGTCCGCGGCCCGCAGACCGTGTCGTATTGTCTGTCCGTCCATCCGGCCAGTAATGATATACTATTATCTTGTATCGAGTTACTTCGTTATAAGCGACGTTTTTAGAATTGTGTCAGTCACATGTCACTTTTATTTTTTTGGTATTCATCAAATTTGGTTTTGTTTAGTTTCACAATATGACTACGGGGTTGATTGCGAAGGCAGAATTGTCGATATTTTCTCACATGCTGTATCTTGCATATAATAAGATAGCTAGTAGGAACCCAGTGTTAAGATATTTTCCTAGTTTCCACCCAACTCCACCACCGGAACTCAACGCCGCGCATCGTCGTTGTTACCAGAGCGATGAAATAAAAATAATTAATTTTTCCGAATTGGCATGGAACCCATAACCGTCTCAGTTAGACGAAAGTCTCAAATCTATAAAATTATTATTATTTATCTAGTAGTAGTGATTTTTTTAATATTTTAAGATTTTTTCTTAGAAATTAACTGTAACGTAAGCTGTAATTGCTCTTACAGCGCTACATTTTAGATCATTGCCAGATTTTATCAGCAACTGAGTGTGTCAATGTTATTTTTGTTTTATGAATGAGTGACTCATAGTGTGTTAACTCATGGGAAAATGTGTGTGTGTGTGTGTGTTATGACGTTGAATTAAAAAACACTAAAGAAACTTCAAGCTTTTTAGATATTAGGCAAAAGAACTTACTGTTGAGACATTCTGTCTTCCATTTTCTGCCCAAATTCGAGACATTGCACGCTATGCCGCGGAACTCTACGCCATACTTGTCTACCACAGCGATGAAGTGACAATAAATTAAATATAATCATTTCCCCGAGTGAAGATGGAATCCACTATCGTCACGCTTACAGTCAGATCCTGTGACATTGCGCTACGATGCCACAAATATGATTAGTATATATAAACTTTAATCTTTATGTATGTGTGCCAGAGAACAGATAGGTTGTACAGGATTCAGAATGGTAGTTTCTATAATATTTTGCTTAGAAAATTATCTAAGTCTGTGGTGTAAAATTAAAAAAATATATTTGCTTCGTTTGGTAAAGCAAATTAAGAGAAATTTTGTATATGTTTCCAGATTAAAATTCCTTAAATTAATGTGATATCACTATAAGATATGTCTTAGTAAACCAAGAACGTTACTTTCAAATTTTTAATGAAATTTCTTAATAAAACGAGTCCTTTCCTTATTAAGCCACTAGAAATATAAATTAACTTTGAACTTCGTGCATTAGAGCACAGATTATACACATCGAGACTGCATTAACTCACTCAATTTGAGATTACATATTATTATCTGTATTTAAGGTAATAGAATATAGAGGTGAAGTGCACTCTAAGACTATTACACGCCGTAATAGATGTAAAACCTTATGATTTTTATGGGATTCACTGATTACTGTGTGAAAGTTCTTTGAACTTTACCTTTTGAAATATTTTAAATCGTATTTGAAAATGTTAATTTAGTTTGACTTAGAATGTTTTATTAAAACGAAATTAATATAAGAAAATGTTATATTATTTTAATGTTAATTTGAGTCGTCGTAGCGCAGGGACACAAAGCGTGACTGTAAAATCGACTGCTTATGGGTTCGATCACCGTTCGAGGAAATGAAATATTTATTTAAATGTATATTTTCAGTTTTTCGCTCTGGCGTCGAGGCAAAGCGCGGCGTTGAGCGGAAAGTGGTGAACAGAGTGTCTTAACACTAAGTTCTCTCTGCCTACTCTGCGATAAGCGGAATACAGCGTGAAGAAGATTTAATTTAAAATTTGTTGATTAAAGGGAAAATATGGTAATAAAAAGATAGATAGAACCTATTTATTGAACATTTTATCATCTAGTTTTCGATTCTTTTTAAGACAATAACAAGGAAAATAAATAAAATATATTTTCGATATTTCATATTTCGAATCGAACCTACTAACCTAAAGTTATTAGTATTACGAATATAGATAATATTAGAAATAGAAAAATAGCAATATTTTAAATAATTGCTAATAATTATTAAAATAAAATTATAGTACCATATATCTGTTTACACATAATATGAACAATAATCATTTAAAGATCATTTGAAATAATAACTCTATTTTACGACAAATAACTTATATATTAAGTAGCCTTGTTAAGACCTTGCATGTTTGTACAATAATAGTATGTATAGTTATTTAAGAACATACAAATATCCATATGTGTATTACAAAACTAGGTACTTAAAGATGAATTTGAAGACAGATCGGACGGATTCGGATTTTGTGTAAGAATACTAAGCCCGCAGAATTTCTACTATAACTAATATTATAAAGCAGAAGTATTTGTTGGCTTATCTCTGAACTTATTTTTGGAATCCGATACATTTCTTGGAGTTAAAAAAATATTTTTATTTTGGGTAGTCCATTCATAAAGGACGACCCGCACTATGAACTGTATTACGTCACGCTAATAGTTTCATTTCGAATCTACTGTTATCTGCGATGAAAGTTTCTGATATTTAGATTGTGTCATGTCATGTGTCATACACAGCTCTTTGTTATTTTTATTTGACTACAGTAGCGAAGCCGCAGCTAAAAACTAGAGTGAGATAAAATATGAAGCGTGAATCTAACTTAAATTATGCTTCAGAGATATACGGGTTTTATGGTCGTACTCTTTTTTTAACGTTACTCTGTATACTGCACAAACCAGGGTTGGTAGTGGAAACCTGGGAGGCTAGTGTTAAAACACCCCGTTTACTCATTAAGTCACTTCCGTTTCCTACTTTCCGCGGAATTCTGGAGGCATTTCGTAATGAGTGGCCCAACTCAAATACACTCTCTCTTATTTTTAATGTTCATTTAACACATAAATAAAAATTAATTCATTTAAACAATTTTTTGCCAAAAGACCTCGCTTTGTCTAATTACCAGAGCGAGGAAAATGAAAATATTAAATATTTAATTTTCTCGAGTGACAGTCGAACCAACACCCTGTCGTACAGTCGCACTCTAAAGCTCCTACTTCGTAGCACTTTAACACAACTTTAAACATTAAATCACGACACCGGTGGGGTAAAATAAATTATTCATAAGGCGTGTTATCACTGCGCCTACACGACTTTTGACCTATAGACAACATACTGTCCCTTAATTGGCCAGTCGACGCCGCAGGCAATATTGTAAATAAACATAGATTTTAATATAATTATTAGGTATAATACATATATTAGAATAATTTATCATGCACAGTAGAATTCTCACGTTTGAAGAACAATAAAACGTTAGATATATTGATATAAGTTATAATATTTATCACTTTGAATAATAAATGATTGATTAATAGCATAAGTGTTTCTATTGTTTGTGTCCGTTTGAATGTTCACGCGGAACCTATTTAGGTTAATTGGAAAATATATGGATTTTATTATTTAAGTTATTGTTAATTATTTGTTGTAAAATGTTCGTTCGTTCGTTAAATATTATATTTCCCCGAGTAGGAATCGAACTCACAATCGTTGTGCTTAGTTAAACACCGTAGTGCTCCTGTGCTATGGACAGCCTCTATATTTTAAATGTTTAAGTTTTCGGTTTCACTTGGAGACCGAACCCACAATCATCGCTAACAATTAGACGCTGTAGACTTTAGACGCTATAAATATATCTATGATTTATTTATTTATTACATGCTGTAGTGTGCTTATAGCAAAATAGACAAAGTGATAGGTTCACTTTAAGTTGTAAGACTCAGTCCCGCATTTTCCGCCCAATTTTCGACAACTTACTCGTTGAGTGCCGGAACTCAATGCTGTCCTTTATCTTCTTAGCAAATATAAAGAAATACTTCGTTTTTCCATATGAAAATCGAACTTACAACCGTCCCTTTTAAAAATGTTGTGCCACAACTGCCTCCAATATATCATTCAACATTGCCTAAAACATATGAACAAGGTATTCCCGCAACAATAGCACTAAAAGTTTTCGATTAAGACAGACGTTATATTATAAATTTAATTTTTACTTTACGACTTTTCGCCTTTAACTCAAAGCGTTAACAAGAGTTGCGGCCGAGATGAGTTCATTAAATTTCACCGCACTTAATTTATTTTTAATGCATCGTAAAACTTTAAAACGGTTTCGCCGTTGGAAGGTTGTAAGCGCATACGAATCTATATGTTTCGAACGCTGGTTTTCGTGATATATGCATTTGTTAAAGTAAAAAAATCAAATTAAATCAGCTTCACGCTGTATCCCGCATACAGCAGGGTAGGCAGAGGGAACCTAGTGTTAAGACACTCCGTTCCCCACTTTCTGCCGAATTCTGGAGGCATTGCGTGTTAAGTGGCAGAACTCAACAAAATGCTTTCCGTCGATACCAGAGCGAAGAAATGGAAATATAAATTTAAGTAAATATTTCATCTTCTCGAGTGGGGATCGAACCTACAACCAGTCGGTTTTTGCAGTCACACTTCGTGCCGCTGCGCCACGACTGGCCTTATTTGTTAAAGTAATTTCCTATAAGAATAAAAGCGTTGGTTTGTAAATAATTTTCATATAAACACTTTGGTGATAAGACTAGGCGGCGCACTATGGGCAATCGAGGTCTGTATTAGATCAAAAATCGATAACTTTTTTATTTGTTAAGATAAACAATTGAATTTTTGCACGAGCATAAAGTATAAAATAACGCTTTAGGTAAAGTTGAGATATTATTCTTTTATTGGAGTATATATATATTAAAAAAATAATGAAAAAAAGATTATTTAATTTCCTTAGTCCACACTACTTATAGTAGTAATAAAAATGTATTATTA
>DWQW01006696.1:0-15938 GCA_018249695.1 Heliconius erato demophoon | reverse complement strand
TTAGGATTAACAGTCGGGACCTATAAGTAATTCTTCAATCAATAAAATCTTTACCAGGAACCCCGCATAATTTAAAGAGGTCCCGACTGTTAATCCTAATAAACTATTGGGCTTGTTTATTTTCTTTATAGTTTGATGCAGTCGGGGTTTTTGTTTTTACAAATATTTTTTTATTTACCGTACAGTCTTCTCCGTGTTTTCCCTTTTTTACAACGTGACATTGGCGAAGTGATTAGTGTTCAACTTGCACGCTCAAAACGCAATTAACTAAGAACTGAATATAACTATTACTAGAAACATAATCAATATCTTATTTTTCGTGTAATAATATTTTTCAATCCTCCCATAGGGATATAAGGGGTGAATAAAACTGTAATTTATTTGTATCTATTCTAACCGGCAACTTTATTTGAACGGAGTTCAGAGCTGCATCCGGGGGGAAAAGAGGAACATGTATTTTATTATACACAAAATAGAAAAGCTGATATTTTATTATTGAAAAAATATACCGTGTGATGCTAAAGTGACTTGTGAAATATATTTGACTGTGATAGCTTTTGGTTCTATTATTTGTTGATCATTTCAATTGACTTCATACGTCACTCAAATATAAAATTTAAATAATTTTATATATTTTTTTTATTTTTCCGCATCCCGCATGCAGCTGGGTAGGCAGAGGGAGCCCAGTGTTAAGATACTCCGCTCTCCACCTCCACCAAATTGAGGCTTTGCGTGTCGAATGGCAGAACTCAATGCCGCGCTTTAGTTACCAAAGAGAAGATAAGAATTTATTAAGTATTTCATTTCCTCGGGTGGGAATCGAATCCACAACCTATATATATTATTAATAGAAATCATGTTAATAAATATAAAATTCCGTTCTCATCTTTGTATCAAATAGCAGCAAGATATATAGGACATTTAAGTTTTTCTATAATGCAGGCAATGTACTCGGTCCATGAAAGAGGTTACGGGCTATACGAGATTTTTATCTACTGAAACCCCAGAGGGATATCCCGACGTCGACGCGACGAAAATTCTGAAAATCATTTGAGCTGCATCCGATTTCTTCGATACATTTGTACTTTATACAGAAAAAAAATTCACTTATTGTAACACTTTGATATTTATCTTATTATCTATACATGTAATAAAACAGTAAAAAAAATTGTCTGTACATTTATTATTTTTGACTGGAATGAATAGAGGGACACTTAAAAAGAATAATAGAAAGCAAAAAAAAATGTTTTTTTTTCTGATGATAAATGTCTATGTATGATTATACGCTTATCAACTCAAGCCATGAGTTTGCCAATATATAGCAGTAAACACTTATATTATTAAATTCGAAAGTAACGTTGTCGTCGTCGTCTGTCTGAACATGGAGACTTTATTATTTCTAACAATTAATCTTTTTTGCAAAACTGAAGCAGGTTAGCAGGTGAGCAGAGAATAATTTCATACATACTCGTATATTTAACAAATATTCGTGTACTTCAAGCGGGCGAAACCGCGCGTATCTGCTAATATTGTCGTATTTTTGCAAATTGTATTAAAAATGACTCAAACTTCTAACTTCTCAAAGACAATAGGATTCCTGGATTTATATATTTATAGTTTATAAATACTTATATTCAACAAATCTCTGTCAGTTTGTAACACATTTTAAAGCTAAAATATAATATGGGTTCAATTAATTATTTAATTAACTTTAAATTTACTTATCTCTAGCTTATATATTAAAGGGAAAATATTAAGAAATTAAGATAAATTTCTGCGTTAATCTCAGTTACTGAATATCAAGAAATCCACGCTCTTATTTTAGAAATTCTTGTTGTATCTTAAGAAAGATAAATTGCGATGAAAAGTTTATATGAAACTGAGAAGAAAATGAAGACAGTCGTGAGTATATTAAGAAAATCCAATATAGCATTATTTGGTCGTAAGGTAAAAGGATGATTGATATTTCAATTTAATTTAAATTGTTATTTAATTATTTTAGCTCTCCGCTGTATCCCGCACATATCACAGTAATTAGAGGAAACCTGAGAACCTAGACTTAAGACACTCTGTTCTCATTAAGACACTTCCGTTCTCCACTTTCCGCCGAATTTTGGACTGCGCATTGCGTATTGAGTGGTCCTCTTGTGTTTGGAAATATGCAAATACTCAAAATTTTGTTACATTATAAGTTAATAAACAAAAATTCTACCGATAAGTATCAAAATACCAATATCTCCCATTTTATTCCGTAGTAAAATAAAGGGTACTCATATTTACAAGAATAAAAATCAAATACAGTACTACAGTGAATCCAGAACAACAAAACCTCAAGATAAGTGGCCATCAAGATCTTACAAGTCTCGAGCAGACGACCGAGTTGAACGTTAATATTGACTACTGTTTCCGCTCAGAGCACTGTATTGCAAAACCCTTCAAGAGAACAGCCACATAAATGTACAACCGATATTAAACACACAGTACTATGATCGGTTGCTACTAGACTAGTAGAATATACAAGAAGTAGAGTAGAATAGAGCGCTGTCTACAGTGAATTGATTTGTTTTTTCGGCTTCACGCTGTATCCCGCATATAAGAGGGTAGACTGAGAGAAACTAATGTTAAGACTTTCTGTTCTCCACTTTCTGCCGAAATTTCGAGGTATTGCATATTGAGTCATGACTCATGAGTGGCCCAACTCAACGCCTCGCTGTGGCACTAGAGCGAAAAAATAAAAATATTAATAAATAAAAATGAATTCCACCGATTAGGAATCGAATTCACGATCGTCATTATAGTCACACGCCTTTGCCTCAGGTCTCACGCCTCAGGCTTCTATCGAAAGCTTATATCGAAAGTTAGACAATAAACTACCGACGTAAGAGAGATTCCCTTAAACCTACAAAGTTTCCCTTGTTTAAATTTATACGATAACTATAATATCGTTGTAAACATCGGAAGCAGCTTACGGTCGTACTAGAGTGCACAGAGTAGTTGTCAAACTCAATATATCCAAATTGGTTTGCAAAGTGTAGTTGATATCACGGAACCGGGCTCTCGAGCCATATTAAATTTACAGCAGGCTTTTAGTGATCAGAATAATATCGGTACGTAATTAAGCGCTCGTATCCGCTAATATTGTCATATTAGTGGTAATTATGTAAATTATATTATATTTGCAAATTGCATTCAAAATGAACACAAAGTTATTCTAACTTCTCAGAGACAATAGGATTCCTGGATTTATGTATATATTTATAGTTTATAAATATTTATATTCAACAAATCTCTGTCAGTTTGTAACACATTTTATAAGCTAAAATATAATATGGGTTCAATTAGTTCTACGGATACATGTAACAATAACTAATGAAAATAATGTATTCATACAATCACATGTAGAAAATGTTGATGGTAAGTTTACAAAATATAACCCCAGAGATAGTGGTTCTCCCAGTAGTACTTAGTTTACAGCCTTTTAAAAAAATACATGATATTTTTTTATAAAATTAACAGCAGAAGCCCAATTAGAATGTTCTTTTAACAAATTATCTGTTGAAGATAAAACAATTATGATTATCCGAATCATTCTCCGAAACTGTGCCATCATTGAATTATTTTTTATTAAATATAAAGAAAATTTAAAGAGCAAAAATTAATTGAAATTCAGTGTCAGTCATATTAAATAATTAATTAATAGTTCTCAGTATAATATAAAATAATAAAAAAATCTTTTGAAAAAAATTTTTTTACAGTTTTACGTTGTAGCAGGGTAGGCAGAGGGACCGTAATGTTAAGACACCCCGTTTTCTTGAGTAGTCTTATTACCGGAACGAAGAAATAAAAATAATATATTTTCCCGAGTAAAATTCAAACCCACAACCGAAGCGTTTACAGTGAGATTCTGATAGCAGCGCAGCAGCACGCGCTAGCGCGGCCTGCTAACGCTGTATAAAATGATAAGGAGTAAAGAGAAATAAAGCTTTGGAGTCAACAGTGTTTCAAATAAATGTAGAGACATTTCTACTCTATTTCTTTTGAAGTTATTTTAGTTTGTTATTGTGTGAGCTCGCAGCACTTAGCCACAAGTACAGCGAACTACACTCAATAAGTAATTATATGAACTTCATACAGAATTTTGTTTGACATTTTCCAAAGGTTCCAAAGCGTATTATTTATATAAAGTACCTTTATGCTTTCTTTTAAAAAAAGGAAAAATTAATTGAAAATTATATATTTTTCGATAAATTATCATTTATTTAAACTCGTTGATTCAAATATTTTTTTTACAAAAATTATACAGATTAGAGGCCAGTCGTGGCGTAGGGGCACAAAGTGTGACTGCAAAACCGACTGGTTGTGGATTCGATCCCCACTCGAGGAGATAAAATATTTACTTAAATTAATATTTCCATTTCTTCGCTCTGTAGTCGAGGCAAAGCGCGGCGTTGAGTTCTGCCACTTATCACGCAATGCCTCCAGAATTCGGCAGAAAGTGGGGAACGGAGTGTCTTACACTAGGTTCCCTCTGCCTACCCTGCTGTGTGCGGGATACAGCGTTAAATAAATAGATCGTCGCAGGCTGAAAACTTAGGCCGATCGTGCCTTTCTATAGTTTATTCCGCGCTCTCCCTTACACCCTTCGCCGTGTGATTACGGCCTAGAATAGGATCATCCTGGTACTGGTGGTGTCGTAAGAGGCGACTAAAGTACGTGTGGCAGAGTCACGTCGCCAGCAATGGCAAAACACATGGGCAGACTCGACCGGGTCATTACCACCCCCGTCATTTAATACCGGCATGAAGTAGTGGCTTTATGCCACTGCGTTTCACATCAGGTAATGCCGGGCTCCGGAGCCCACACCACCTTACAGGCAGGCAACGCACCTGTAGTTCCTCTGATGTTGCACGGGGTCGTTGGTAGCGGTGATCACTTACCATCAGGCTACCCGAACGCTCGTTTGCCTTATCTTTTCCACAAAAAAAAATAAAAAAATCCCTCGGTTGAGGCGGAACGTGACAATGTGCTTGCAGACGGCGTTCATCTATTTATAACACATTAACACGTCATTATTTTCTACATCGGATTAATATGTAATATACATATAATTTATTAATATGATAATGATAGTTTTCTTTCACTTAAGACGGAATTAACAGATTATATCACTCGAATTTAGATAAATATACACTTAAAATGAGTGACGTAAGCTCATTTAAATACAAAAGTACGAAATATAATTGAATTTGAATATTTAAATGCTGCATTTCGTTTATTTATACCGCAATTTGTTCGTTGTTTATGAATAAATTGATGAATTCGATTAAATATTCATAATATAATGATTATGTCATATAGATTTTGTATATAACTTAAATTGCATTGTTATAATTAAGTGTGGGTTAATTTAAATATATTTATATTTTATAGGTATATACACAAAAAAAAAAAATCAGTTTTACGTTGTATCCCGCATACAGCAGGGTAGGAGGCATTGCGTGCTCAACGCCGCGTTTTGCCTCGACACCAGAGGGGAGCAATGAATATATAAATGTAAACAAATATTTCTGGGCCTAAGGCCAGTCGTGGCGCAGCGGCACAAAGTGTGACTATAAAACCGACTGGTTGTGGGTTCGATCCCCACTCGAGGAGATGAAATATTTACTTAAATTTATATTTTCATTTTCTTCCCTCTGGTGTCAAGGCAAAGCGCGGCCTTGAGTTTTGCCACTTAACACGCAATGCCTCTAGAATTCGGCAGAAAGTGGGGAACGGAGTATATTAACACTAGGTTAAGTAGCTGATTTATTTTTTCACAAATATTTCACTTCCTTGAGTGAGGATCGAACCCACAACCGATTCACCCACCACAGTCGATTTTACAGTCACACTTTGCGCCTCTGCGCCACGACTGGCCTCGACGTATATACACAAATAAAATTTGTTTTTTTGAAATTTTGTAAAAATATTTATAATAGTTATAAATACAATAAATATATTATATTTATTGTATACCTATCACAATGCGTTGTATCTCATTTAGATCCATATGAAATACGTTCAAATAGTGAACTCTACCATCCTACTGTATGGTAGAGTAACAAAGGAGCGCGGTAAGACAATATAGCGCGAGTCCAATTAGGGAAATAATAATTAGAAGTCTGACAATATGGAATTGAAGGCATTTATTCTTGCATAAGACTTCATGAGATGTAATGATTAAATAAATATACATTTCTTTTCAGCTTCGAGCTGTATTCCGCACACAGCAGGGTAGGCGGAGGGAACCTAGTGTTAAGACACTCCGTTCCTCATTTTCTGTCGAATTTTGGGGGCATAGCGCAGTGGTACGGTGGGAATTGTGTCCCCAAACAATTGTACGACCAGTCATGGAGCAGGGGCACAAGTGTATGACTGTATACTCGACTGGTTGTGGGTTCGATACCACTCTAGGAAATTAAATATTTAATATTTTCATCTCGCTCTGCCGCCAAAGTAAAGCGTGGGGTTAAGTACCGCCACAAAGACAAATTATCATTTGTATTATTAATTATAAATCATCCATCATTTGGCTAAATTCTTATTTGTAGTATTGTTCTTATCACACTAAACGTTTTGTATCGTTAAAATCTTAAATACCACTTAGACACACAGAATCAGACAAGAGAGACTATCACCTCGTAATTTCAACATAATATCAAGTTAATTAAAATGTTTATATCTGAAAGTAAAGTTAAGGCCGTCGAGGCGCAGGGGCAGATGAGTGTGACTGGAACGAGACGGTTGTGGGCTCGATCCCCACTCGAGGAAATTAATTATTATTTATTAATAGTTATGAAGCTCTGTTCCACATTTTACGCCAAATTTTCAAGACATGGAGTGGTGGAATGCAACGATATACTTCTGCCTTTGTATCAAAGCGGAGAAATTAAAATATTAATATATAATAATTGATTTCTCTGAGTGGGAATCGAACCCCCAACTGTTACAGTCCCACACTTGTGATTCTGTGCCATTACGGCCGCTTGAATATATAACGTATAATTCTTTGTATATCAACAACACACCCTATTTTTCGCTTTCCGTCCAAGACTTATAAATCGCTCTAAGCTCTGAGTTCGATCTTGAGAGCGAGCTTGAGATGGCGTTTTTATTCATTATTTATTATCATCTTAAAACAGCATCTTAATACCGGCTTCAAGATCGATGTCAGAGTAGATAGCGACTTATAAATACGGGCCTAACATTACTATTTATTTACGGGCCTAACATTACTATTATTATTTGCATTACCGGCGGCGAATATAGAACGGCAAAATGAAGATAATTTATTACTCACAATGGGAATCGAATCCACAACGCGTTTACACAGGCAAGCTAATTTCTATAATTTAGATATTTACACATTGAAGTATATTTAATATTTTATTCGGGTACAAGTGATAAACTTCTACGTTCATCCATTTTATCTTGCGTTTACTTTTTACGGTTGGCAATAAAACATCAGTTGCTAAGAACGATCTTACACGGTACTTTAGAATTGATGAGGAATCCCGTTGCGATTGAACATTTAATTGCTCTCCTTTATTGACTTTCGGGATTCTTAATTTTTAAGTAGTGAACTTGGTCTATTACTTTCTAGTCGATATGGAGGAGAGAGGAACGTGTTACCCATTTGAAAATTGTTTTCGTGTTTGACTTTGTTTTTTGTAAAATAATTTTTATTAAATAAATATAAGGCAGGCTAAGTAGTCCTTAAGTTTGCTATTCTATTTCTTATTGGTTTCTTAGGCAGTCGGGTCCTTTTTAGAGTTCCGTACCGTAAAGATAAAAATGGAATCCTTATAGGATCACTTTATTATCCGTCTGTCAAGAGCATGTGTCTGGAGATCGCGTGGATGTGTTGATCTTAAATTAATGTCAAATATTCAGGACTACGTCCCCTGAAGCATAAAAAACGGGTAAGGAACCCTCTTTATGCGAGCTCGACTCGCACTTGACTGGTGTTTTTTATGTTTTTTTTTTCATTGGAATTGCGCTGTAAACGTAATATATTAGAATTAGAACAAGCATTTCAGATTATTTAATAATCGTGTAGTTGTACTACTAGGAGGGGAAAAAACTTTTTGGTGGCTATAGCCACCACACACCCACACACACCACCACAACCATATCAAAATGAAATGAAAAGATTTATAAATGGGGCATTCTACGCGAAGCGGACAGATAAAAAAAGTTGAGGTCTCCGGTTTTTTTATTTTTTAATATGTTAGACCTATCCCATATAGCTCTAATTTCCTAATAATCATTAAAGATTTCTGAAAGGTGGTAACAGCGCGGCGTGTACAAATTGCGGCATTTTTAATTAACTAAAATACTATTAAAAAACTCATTTAATAAGGAATCTATTCCACTACTATATTTATTTATTTCTTATTAATACTGGATTGGATGGAGATTTGAAAGAGTGCATGTGCACCAGTCACTCACGACTTCGAGCCTCCATAACTCCTAAACTGAACACTGCACTATCAAAATATTCAGCAATTATATTAAGAATCCATATAGATCTAGCATATTAAAAAATAATCAAAATCGGAGCGACTCGACACGAACCTCGACTCTTTTTATCTGTCCGCTTCGCGTGGAATGCCCCAAATATAATTAACCCACGGGCGTCTGATGGGTGTAAAAACAAAGGAAGCACGACGATTCGTATGGATGTTGTTCTCTCTAAAGTATATATAAATTAGTTTTGTTCCAGAATCTAGAATTCGTTATTAATTAAAAGTAAAAATAAAATAAAAAATCAGCTTTACGCTGTATCCCGCACACAGCAGGGTAGGTATAGGGAACCTAGTGTTAAGACACTCCGTTCCCTCTTTCCGCCCAGTTCTGGAGGCATTGCGTGTTGAGTGGCGTAATTCAACGCCGCGCTTTGCCTCGACATCAGAGCGAAGAAATGAAAAATATAAATGAATATTTCTTTTCTTCGAGTGGAGATCGAACCCACAACCAGTCGATTTTACAGTCACACTTTGTGCCCCTGCGCTACGACTGGCCTTATTTAAAATTATAACGTATAATGTAAGGATATTTGGTATGTTTCTAATTACTTAGTTCTTATATAAAGATATTTCCAAGCTGGAGTTGACCTTATTATTAATAAATACAGGTAGGCATCATAATAAATCTTTGGTAACAATTGTTGAGAAATGTTTATTAATTATTTAGTTTCAATTCTCAAACATTAAATGAAGATTCTTCATTTCTCACAATACTAGAGCGTCGGCTTTAATAACAGGGTTTCAGTAAAGGACTACAGGATAGATAGAATGACAAATTAGAAAAGCGAGAATTAAACTTGACACCACTAATACGATGTTGCTTTAAATAGAAACTACTTCACAAATACGCAAGATTGAGCTTAATATTGAATCAGGCGCTTAATTCTGTTACAATTTGATGTTTTTTATACAGTACTGCGTTGAGTTCCGCCGTTTAAACTCTCGAAAATCTCCGGAACACTTTCCGGGGATTTTCGAATTATTCGTGGAAACGAAATGTCTTATCGTTAGTTTAGTTTTAGTAAGCCCTATTCTGCTATTTAAGGGATACAGTGTGAACCTAAATTTAAAAAAAATCTTAAAAATCATTAACAAGTTTTAAGTAAATTATAATATGATTAAGGGAGGATTCACACTATAGTGCCAGTCACGGTCCGATATCATATTCTTGTTCAAGAATTAATTCTTATATTCGTGATGGCACCGGAAGTCAACTGAACGAATAGTATGGATACCCTCATTGTTTCTCATATAAGAATATTTTTATAGACCAGGATCGGACCGAGACAGAACCGAGACTAGTGCTATAGTGTGAATCTTGCCTTAATATCCTGTACCAAAATGACGGGATGAAGATAAATTTGTAGTATCTTTTGAACGTTTTAATTAAGGGAAGCCTTTTTATGTTAAATAAAACGCGTAGTACTTCCACTCCTAATTAGAACAATGCGCCTGATTAAAAAAGTGGCTATGAAAATATGGGTTTTACTTACTTTTAGTGTGAGAAATTAGGTAATTAATTAATTATTTTAAATGTTGGTATATAATAAATAAATTTAATAGTTAATTTTAACATTTATTTTCTTTTTTTTACTAAAAAGGAAGAACCTTTTTTTCCGTTTGAGAAAACAAATTTCGTCATCAAGCGTCTTAAAGCATTTTTTTTTGGTTTTATTGAATGTATATGGAAGGTCGGTAAGAAATTTATTCTTCCAAAAGAATCACGTGTATTTTGAGTGAAAATATATAAAATTATTATATATTATATATTATTTTTATTAATAAAACTTTACTTAGCTTGATTATAATAGATATATGTCTGTCTTCGAAGTCAATTACAGTCTAGATCTTGCCTAGGCTTAATTACGAGTATATGAAATAGCAGTTATATTCTAAGCCATTTAAGATTTCCACAGATGTACGCGTACAAGCAGACAAACAGACAAACGTATTAGTTATTTTGTCCGTTTGCTCATAGACATGCAATTATATGTATATATTTTTTCATTAATCATTCATTAGGTTTTCTACTTATATTGAAAAAAACCGGTGAAGTCTGGTCCGGTCTGACTCACCAACTGAAAGTTCCGTACCAATCTCAGGATAGTAGGTCCACGGGAAGTACGCTATAAGTTTTGATTGTTTCATATAACATACGGCAAAATCGATTCCTACATGCTTATTCCCTTTGATTGTGTGGACTTAGAAGCTTGATTTTTTCTGTATATTAACGGACCATAGACCTAAATAGAGATAAAAGAGCTCGATACCTTCACGCGATCTCAAGATAAATGGTCTTGACAGACGGACAGACGACGATAAAACGGTCCTACAAGGATTCCATTTTTACCTTATGAACTACGGAACCCTAAAAAAGATTTAAAAGGTTTACAGTTAAAGTCAGCTTACGCCTAAATAAACATTTAATGAAGTTATAGAACCGTTTTTTAATTCGTTTTTATCCAAACGTTATGAGAAAGTTAAACTACGCTCTTGGTACGAGTGTACCACGATTAAAAATAGACTAAAATTTCATTTGACTTGAAACTACAATTTAATTTTTTGTAGCTATTAAATGTAAAATGATTTTCCAATATTATGATATTACGATAATATCAAAAAGACGATAGATACTTCAGTGGAAAAATATATATTAGGGCCGAATTAACTCTAGAAGAATATGTTAGTTAGTACGTTTTCAGATGACTTGATGTCTCAATAATGTCAAACGTTAATAATATCGAAATAAAATGTAAAGAGAAACATAGAAAGTATTTTTGTAGTAGTATGCGTATACGTTATTCGCATCTTTGCGTAACTGCCTTACACGAAATACAAGTATAAATAAACATGGTGAAATGAAAAAAATCCTACGTCTAAACTGTTGAGGTATCTTGATTAATTTCTTTAGGTATAGGTTTGAAATATTTTTCTCTATATGCTGCTTCCGTAAAAGGCTCGCAGACGCTTTCACCCTGTATAATCACATCATATTTGGTATTAAAAAAAAACTTTTAAATTCAATTTATTATACAATAAAAATTATAATAACACAGTCCCATAATATGCGGATTGAGTGGCGGAACTAAACGCCACGCTCTGCCTCGTTACCAGAGCGAGGAAATCTAAATATCATCCTCGACTAGTGCGGATCGAACCCACAACCTGTCGCCTTTACAGTCGCACGCTCGTGCTTCTGCGTCACGACTGGCCTCAATACATATACGACATACGTACATATGCGTAATTATCATTTATTATTATAAGGTCTTTTATAATATATATTTTTTCTATAACAGAGAGAAGTAGTAAGATTTATTTTATACAAATAAAATTGTTGAGTGGTTACGTCAATTCAATCGGCATTATTCAGCTCATTCGCTCTGAATGCTTCTGTTGGTCTAATTACGGAAAATACATTATCGCAGGTAGATTATCATAAGATTTATATTTAAAGACATTTTATTTACATTTATATGTTTAAGTGGTTTTTTTTTCCAGAATCTTAAGTTTTTTTACTGGTGAGCAAAAGACATTAAATTTCACACTCTGTAGAAAATTTCGTTCACAATAACTATAACTATTAAACTTATAACTATTAAATTGTACAAAAAAGGATACTTATCATTTACGGAAAAAAGCAGGTCCAAAGCTTCATATTATCACTTGAATTCTCCAATATATTTTCATTTATGATAACGTAATTATAATTTTTTACCAAAAAAAAACCGACCTCTTCAATTTCAATTGGATCGTATAATCGGAACCTAACCATACTTTCATCAAATTACCCTTGAAATGTATCCTTTCCAATAAAAAAAGAACCATCATAGTCGATTGGAGTGATATTGAGTTATTCCTTTATTTGTCGCGCACATACTTAATGCAAATTTAATACTTATGTGATTTTCTCATAGATGCCATAATGGGAACTGGACCAAATTAAAGTGGGACCACACGGTAAGCACTAGCATTCAAATAAAAAAAAAAATCGTCAAAATCGGTTCGGTAAATAGAAACTATCAATAATTAAAAAGTACTGTACTATGATATCGTCACAATAATTTAAATTATTTATAGATATCTTGATTTTTCGTAGAATAGAATAATTGTTTATGAGCATCGCTTGAGTGCATTCTATTAGTATCAATTTTCTTCGAAACAACGGGAAGTGGCAAGGCGGAAATTTGCAAGATAGGGCTATATATATAGAATTTTAGTTAATTAAAATTAATTTCATTGAAGTATAGCGGTGGAACGCTGTTTATGTAAGCATATGTATATGGGTTTAATCATAATCTGTTTTGTAGTACATGTATACGATTCTCGTATAATAAGGTGTATGTATATAGCTTACTTTTCCTAAAATGAGCTTCACGCTGTATCCCGCACACAGCAGGGTAGGCAGAGGGAACCTCGTGTTAAGACACTCCGTTCCCCACTTTCCGCCGAGTTCTGGAGATTGCGTGTTGAGTAGCGGAACTCAATACCGCGCTTTGCCTCGATATAATATATGTATGTATATTATACTTATAAAGATATATTGAGATTCATCACTTATATTGATTTGTTACCTATCGTGCTACACGTAATGGTTGTGGGGGTAATTTCGCTCGATGTATATTTATATAAGAAATATATATTTTTACTTAGTTAGAAAAAATATAAAAATGTTTACATCAGAAATTATTTCACAATATAGAAATATTATATTAATTTAATACAAGATTTGAAACGAAAGAAACTGTATAAAGTTTGTTTTCCTTTCTTTTTTTGGTTTCGTAAATAAAAGCCTTGTAGGAACATTTTTTGTACGTCTGTTTGTCTATCAAGACCACGTATCGCAAAATGAAGATGTCAAGCTGAAGTTAATATCAAATATCCAGGTTTATGGTTCGGTCGGATGGACGGCACGTTGCTTGTATGAAATTCGCCGCGTTATCAAAACTTCCTGCAGACCTACAACTATAAAGTTCAGGAAGAGGTGAGAATTTACATATAAATAAACGAATGAATCCGAAACATGGAAATGTATAATAGAAAAAAAATATTTAAAACATATATATGTATTTCATGCGTGCGACTCTAAACACGACAGGTGGAGGGTTCAGTTCCCACTCGAGGAAATTAAATATTAAATATTTTCATTTCCTCGCTCTGGTAACGAAGCAAAGCCTGTCATTGAGTTCCACCACTCAACACGCAAAATCTCTAGAATTATGTGGAATGTGAGGAACGGAAGTGTCTTTATGAGAACGGATTGTCTTAACACTAGGTTTCCAGGTTTCATCTGCAAACCCTGCTATGTGCGGGATACAATATGAACTTAAAAAAGAGTATAACACAATGCCGTGCTTTGTCTTCTTTCTAGAACGAGGACATGATAATATAAAAAACCCTCGATTTTAAATCGATCCACAACCATCGCGTTTGCGCTTAGACGGTATTTCACTGCACCACGACGACACCAGAAAAACTCGTTACACTGTTGTATTAAACATGTAAGCTATAATATACGTATATAAAAATATATTACTATTTATTCATGTATTTGTATTAAGATATAATTAATATATACTTACAAATGTCATATTAATGGAAGACAAGTATTTAAATATTTTCAAAGGAATATTGATTATTATTATATTTACCTCAAAAAAGCAAATTGTGCATTTTACTTACATGACTTTATTCCCTCGAGTTGAGAAAGTTTTTGCTTTTTATTTTGGGACCTCATTTTAAAAGCCTTCTCGCATTCTCAGGGTTACTGAGCCTGTACTATTTATATTATTTAAAATAATATTTTGCCTTTATATTATATTTGTTTTAAAGAACTTAGAAATTAAAGATTTTTCATCTGCATATATTTCCCTTATTCTAAAGTAGTAAGAGACTACATAATGATATGTCCCGTCTAGTAGCGGAACCTTGTGACATACTTTAAGCTAACCTAGTTTAAATAAGAGTAATGTTTTAAATATAAACATTAAATGTGGTTACTAAAGAAGGTCGTCTTTATTATCTTTCAAATATATATCTTTACTAGCACGCCACGCGGCTTCGTCCGTTCAATTCTATTGTTATATTTTAGTTAAATTATATAAAAACTTTAAATAAGCTGTATGTAGATCATTCTGATGTTTATACATATATAGCTATCCTACTGTAAAGTTTCATCCAAATCTGTTCAGTAATTTTTGCGTGTAAGTGGAACACACATCCATCCTCACAAACTTCCATATATAATATGAGTATTACAATGGTGAAAATATTATAAATTTCATTTAAAAAAACATATTGCAGAAAACGAACCCATTACCATATAATAAAACTTTAGTGATCACAAGATTCAGATTTAATAGGAAGAACAAACTTCCAACATAAAGTCTTATTAAAACGACAATCCATTATGTGAAGCACAGTTTATAAGTTTCGCTTCTTTAATTGAAATAGTTTCGAATCTTTTAAGAACATAAATATTTGTCTACGTTTATTAAGATGAAATTGCTCTATAATATTTTTATTTATTGGAAACGTAAAAGTAATTATATACTTTTCTTAATTACTTTTCTTTAATAATATCATTTTTAATTTATCTCTGTGAAGTTACTTTAAAATATGCAAGAAGATTTTTGAAAATAAAATAGGAGCTCAGTTTTTATTTATTAAAAAAAACCATCTTCCTTTTACAGAATATGTATTCTACATAGTTACTTCTAACGCAGTTATTAATATACATAAAAAATATTTTAAATAGATCTCTGTAAAAAAAATAAATCAGCTTCACGCTGTATCCCGCACACAGCAGAGTAGGCAGAGGGAACCTAGCGTTAAGACATTCCGTTCCCCGCTTTCTGCCGAATTCTGGAGGCATTACGTGTTGAGTGGCAGAACTCAACGCCACGCTTAACCTCGACACCAGAGCGATGAAATTTAAATATAAATTTAAGTAAATATTTCCTCTCCTCGAGTGGGAAATAGATCTCTTTCTTCTCATTAATAACCATTTTAAAAATCATATTAAAATCAAAACCATAATAAAACCATTTTTAAAATCATTTAACGTATTTTAAGAGCTGAATTAATTCGGCTATTGAAAAGCGGATTGATTTATTAGCGAACACCAATCCTACTATTATCGGAAGATTCGATCAGGCGATTATATTTCGGCGATTGATTGACGCGATGAAGCTCAATAATCTGCAAATAAATAAATCAGCTTCACGCTGTATCCCGCACACTGCATAGGTGGAGATCCCATCGTTTAAAACTGTAGGGATTAGATTTTCTAATGAAACTTATATTTAAGAATGATACATGATAGTAGAATAGATTACACTAGGGTTGCCCAAAAAAATCCTGCCGCAATCA
>DWQW01006695.1:0-15941 GCA_018249695.1 Heliconius erato demophoon | reverse complement strand
GATTCATCGAAGTTTCTCGAAAGATGAGCAATTGAGTTCAGGGTTACATAAAATTTAAATCACTCAAGTGATGAATATTACTCCTTTATGCATATATGTAGCTACAAGACAAAATGTCTTTGTTTTGAAGTAATTTGTTTGTATTACCGCATCCGCTGCAATATTGTGGCATAAGCCGAAAGAACTGATATACATATAAGTTCATTTCACGGCAGTCGTGGTGCAGCGGCACGAAGTGTGACTGTAAAATCGACTGGTTGTGGGTTCTATCACCACTCGAGGAGATGAAATATTTACTTAAATTTATAATTCCGTTTCTTCGCTCTGGTGTCGAGGCTAAGCGCGGCGTTGAGTTCTGCCACTCAACACGCAATGCCGAAAGAATTCGGCAGAAAGTGGGGAACCGAGTGTCTTAACACTAGGTTCCCTCTGCCTAACCTGCTGTGTGCAGGATACAGCGTGAAGCTGATTTTTTTTTTCATTTTTTAAAAAACTATTAAAAACATTTCTCAAATGTTTACTTTATATGGCCATAATAAATAAGATATTTTATCAATCATTTAAAAAAATATAAAACTATGCTAGTAACATATATAACATTTAATAATAATTTCGATGAAACTTGATAAGACCGTATGGTTCAGTGGTCAGAACGCTTGGATGGTTTCCAAGAGTCGCGGGTTAAAATTTTTATACGTTTCTAAAAAAATTCTACCAAGTGCGGATTAAGTAGGATCCATTTCTGAATATTTTTCTATCATTAGTGGGGAACAAGTATTCTAAGAATGTTAAAAATATAAAAACGTTGAACAAAGCTCTGTCGTAGACCACTAATATTCAAAGCAGAAGTTGATCTACATTCGAAGGTAAATACAGATATCTTTAAACAGTCGCAATTTAATATTTAAAGGACCTCAATGTACATTAACATAAACACAAACTTATATATATATATATATATATATATATATATATATATATATATATATATATATATATATATATATATATATGTATATATTTATATATAAGAGAATAGGTAGAGTAGTATAATACCCTAAACTCCGATTCTTCACAGCAATTTCGTCAAACATTTCCCCCAACCTACCTTTGTGACTACTCCCAACCTATCAGAAAACAGCCATAGCTACTGTTTCAAATATTGTATGAAACTTACATCCAAAAAAAAAACTACTATCATCCATTGCTAAGTTCCGCTGTTCAGATATTAAAATTTGAAAGGAAAACCGTCAATGTACCATGCACATAGCGATGTTAGAGGGCTAAGGGTCACCAGAGAGGAGACTAGATACAGGTTGATACGACAAATCGATACCTCGCCCCTCGTAGCTGAATTTATATGTGTTTTTGTAGATATCTCATACCTTATAAACGCTCGTTTCCTTTTAGCGAAATTAATGTTTACTTGAACAACAATAAAAGATGAATAACTGATCTAATTGGGTTCTTTTTAAATGTGAAATTACGTATTTTATTTTGTTGTTTCATTGATCGTTCGATCAATAGGTTTGGTTGTTTAGAAACCTAGTGTTATAACACTCCATTTTTTTTTCTGATTAATTTTAGAGACGAGTAAGAAAATGAAAAGAAAATAGTTAAATCTAATGCTAAAATGAACCCTGAGGATTCCAGCTCATCCACATTAATATTACGTAATAGAAAAGTAAAGAGATGCTCTCGTGAATTATTTTTAATTACCATTTTTATACTGAAAAGGACTATTATTTGTGAAGTCCCACCACTCAACACTTCTCGGAAATTCAGCCGAAAGTGACTACTCTTCCATTCCTGCTTTTTATATGCTACATTGACATTAAGAAATATTATAGGCTACATTTTGGCAAAATTTGTGTGATAGTTTCATATAAAAATATAAGACATTTTTCTTCTTCAGTAAGAATTCACCAGACATCTGAAATTAAATTGTTTCAAGCGAGTAGTCTAGGTAATATGAAGACGTCGGGGCGTAGTTGTACTGGATCTGACTAAGCGCGACGGTTGTTAGTTCGATGTTCACTCGGGGGAATAATTTTATTTGAATAATGCGCAGGAAAGGTTTTATTTTTTATCAACATAGAAAACGACAGTAAGCAGCTTAATATTATTCTTTAACAACCTTACGTTACTCCGTTCACCAATTTTTGAGACATTAGAACGACAGAGCATGAAAATGAATATGGGATCGAACCCACAACCATCATATCTTCTGATTAGAGGCCAGTCGTAACGCAGTTGCACAAAATGCGACTGTAAAAACGACTGGTTATGGGTTCGACCCCCACTCGAGGAAATGAAATATTTACTTAAATTTATATTTCCATTTCTTCGCTCTGGTGTCGAGGCAAATAACGGCGTTGAGTTCTGCTCAACAAGCAATGCTTGCCTCCAGAACTGGGCAGAAAGTAGGGAACGGAGTATCTTAACACTGGGTTCCCTCTGCCTACAATGCTGTGTGCGGGATACAGCGTGAAGCTGAACTTCTTATATAATTTAAATAAACACGCACTTATCTAATCATGCAAAAGTAATAGCCATACTATTACATTAAATGCGAAACATTGAAATTAAGACGGCGCCGCGCGCGCCATTAACTGATTAGTTGATCACCATACTTAAACTACATGCAACTTCCTATTACATATCCTAGTTATCTTAGAATAGTTAACATGGTGAGAAGGTGTTTTAATAAAAATGTATCTTCAAAAACTATAGACAAAGCGCAGCGTTAAATTACGCCACTCAATATTTAATGCCTTGAAAATTGGGCGGAAAAATGATGTTTTTTTAATTTTATTCTAGCAATAACTTTCTGGTTCGGCCAAATAAATTTTGTAGTATTGTGTTAACACTATGTACCCCACGCGCTGCCCAATTATCGACAGGTTGTGTGTTGAGCGGAGCTAAACGCTGCCATTTTTTCAAGTACTGGAGGGGTGCCTCCAGTACTTTAGAGATAAATCGCTTGAACCAAAGGAATCTCTATCTACCTATATCTATTAAGATAACATAATTAAATGACCACAGAAATAGTTTCTAAAGCGTCCTTATCACAATAACGGTAGTAAAGTGTGAGAGGGACGATAACGCGAGCGTACAAACGTCACGTACAAGCTACAGGCCGTACGCCGTATGTACTCTTGACACACATCGTTGCTATTCCTTTGGACTTGTGCAGAATAGTTTACTTTGAGAGAGGTAGGTTTAGATAATTGTATATTTAATTCTATACTAATATTATAAAGCTAAAATGTTAAAGTTTGTTTGGTTGAACGCTTTAATCACAAGAACTACTGAGAAACCATTTTGTGGATAGTTTGTCGTAAAAAAAGAGCAACGGTCGAGTTTCTTGTCAGATACTATGCTGGTTTTTAACGATACAAAAGTGGTTTAAAAAATCTTTTTCAATAAAGTAAATATTGAAGATAATCTGCTATCGTATATTAATATATTTGTATAAATATTCATACGTCGTACTTTTCAAAGATTAATACTTTTTCCCCTACAGCAGCGTAAGCAAAGTGAACCTAGTGTTAAGATACTCCTTTTCACATTTCCCACCTAATTTTCTGCTCATTGCGTGTTGAGTAGTGGAACTAAACGCCGCGATCTATTTACCAGACAAAAGAAATGACAAAACTTTAAATATCACCCGATTAGTGATCGGATTCACTACCATTGCATTCACAGTCAGAGGATGCCCCACTGCACAACGACGGCATTATTCATAGTAAGTACAGCATCAACAGTTAGATCAGTTCATAAAAACAGCCATTTTAAAAGAGAATCATAAATATTTCTAAGTTTTGGAAAACATTCACTCTGTCTCCTACATTTAACACGGTGCACAAAGGGAACATAGTGTCAAATCACTCCGTTCCATACTAATTTATCTAATGGTTATATATGAAATGAATTGTAAATAAAACAAATCAAATCAGCTTCACGCTGTATCCCGCACACAGTAGGGTAGGCAGAGAGAACTTAGTGTTAAGACACTGCGTTCCCCACTTTCTGCCGAATTCTGGAGGCATTGTGTGTTGAGTGGCAGAACTCAATGCCGCGCTTAACCTCGACACCAGAACGAAGAAATCGAAATGGAAATTTAAGTAAATATTTCATCTCCTCGAGTGGGGATCGAACCCACAACCAGTCGGTTTTACAGTCATACTTCATGCCGCTGCACCACGACTGGCTTCTTGTCGACTGGCCTCACGATTGTAAATAAAGTAGAGAATATTTGACGTTAGCATTCATTATGCAATCGATTATGCAGTGCAGTACCTATGCACTACTGTGTTCCGTTGTGATGCTCGAATGAATCCGAAAGTATGAGTCTTCAATACAATAACATTTTAATAATGTTACCAGAATGTATCGCATCGATATTATTGTATCTAATTAAATGAAAAACATACTTATTCTGCTCGTATTTGGATTATTTTATAAATGCGGAAAATGTCTTAATATGTTTTTTTTTCTCGAATGGGAGTCGAACCCAAATCCCTTCGCGTTTACAGTCGCCCGCTTGTGCCCCTGTACCACGACTGGTCTCGTGAATTTTGTAATATCTTCAGTAGGCAATATTTTGTTAAGTCTTACGCATGATGAAACATTACTTAGATATTTGGTTGAACTATACATATAAAAATACGAAATAATAATAATATAAAATTTCAATAAAGATTTTAAATAAAAACATACATCGAGGAATTCATAAAATAAAAACTTAAATGAGAGCGTCGTGGTGCAAGGGCACAAGTGTGTAACTATGACGTGACAATTGGGGTTCAATTCCTACGCGGGAGATGAATTGTTATTTATTAATATTTTCATTTCCTCGCTCTGGTACCAAGTCAAAAATCCTACCACAACTATGCCACAAGGTAAGGTTAGGTAGGTATGATTAAAACTAGGTTCCCTAACTACTAGCTTAACACTAGGTTCCCTCCGCCTACTCTGAAGTATGCAGGGTACAACGTGAAACTGATATATGATGATGATACCAAAAACTTAATAAAATATTTCGCTAATAAAAACTAGACACACTTTTGGTGACAACAAAAAATGGAAGCTGCATAGCAATTTGCTAAGCTCTCAGCCCCAAAGTTGCAAAAACCTATCATCTCTTTTCATTTCGTTGTACTGTAGACTGTGGGCAATATACTATTTAGTTTTTCATAACTACATTATTGAGGCCAATCGTAGCGCGGAGACACAAGCGTGGGACTGTAAGCGCGACAGGTTGTGGGTTCGATTCTCACTCGAGGAAATGAAAACAATAATATTTTCATTTCTTTGCTCTGGAAACGAGGCCACTCAACACGCAATGACTCCTCAATTCAGCGAAAAGTGGAGAACGGTAGTGCCTTAATGGAAATGGAGTATCTTATCGCTATGTTATATCCAGGTTCCCTTTGCCTACCCTGCTATGTTTGGGATGTATGCCGCATATAATAGAGTATAGTATTTTTAGCTTTACACTGTAGCGTAAAACTAAAAAAAATACTACAATATATAGAAATACAATGTATTTCGATCTGTAGAAAGCACGTATAGTTAGTTGTTGTAATTAGTTTACCGTAATTACACGATATACGAGTATAACGCTCTTAATGACAATATCCTTTATGACAGTTAAATATATTCACTGTATGACAGATGGTTCAAATTTATATAGTGTAACCAACTTAACTAAGTAAGCTTAGTAACTACTTAGTAACAGTTAGTCTAAAATATTGTATAACTTTGTCAATTTATCAAAATAATATTCGCTTTATTTTATACTTGGTTTTATGTGCGGTTTTGCTTTTATGGTGATTTTCTTATAAATAGCAGTGAGTTTGACATATGAGTCATGATACATTATACAGATAGTGGCATATAGGTTTATTTTTTTAAGGTTCACACTGTTATCCCGCACATAGCAAGATGGACAGAGAGAACCTGGGAACCTAATTGAGAATCTCCGGTTCTCACTTTCCGTCGAATTCTCGGGGCATTGCGTGTTGAGTGGTGGAACTTAACACCGTGCTTAAACTCGTTACTAGAGCGACGAAATAATTAATTATTAAATATTTCATTTCTTCAAGAAGGAATCAAACCCACCACCTGTCGCGTTGACAGTGACACGCTTGTGCCCATGCGCCACAACTGGCCTCACAATATATAATTGCTTTAGCTGTAGTTTTTGAGATTGTATACCCACTATTATAATATACTTATTACATGGAGTAGTTAATATTATAATTTTTGATATCTTTTTGTTTCATTTAATCAATATTCCATTTTCTAAAGTTAGCTTCTACACCTATTTTATAGGACGGATGACGAAAATAGAAACCACAGATCGTAAAAACATTTGTATTGGGTCCAAACATTTTCCTTATGGAATAAGATATTTAAAAAAAATCGCTTGTGTATTACTTTAAACTGATAGAGACCTAAATAAAAATTGTTCTTTTTGTGCTTAGCCATCATTACGAACATAGTAGTATTTAGTATAAGTAACGTCGTTTCCAAGACCCAACAGCTTATAACAAAATCTCGTCCAATTAATAGTAAATATGAAACTTATTATAGCTCTCCTCTCAGAGAGTCAGACAGTTCTAAGGTAAAGATTAGTATAAAGGCGTTTATTTATAACAATTTAACAATTTGAATTGATTGTCCACTACATATTATTATAGTCCATCTTTTACTATCAAGTCAATAGTGCATTCTATATTTCTTTTTTTAATAATGTGAACAAGTTTAAGAGGATGGACTATCCAACTAATGTTATATAAATATAGATGCTTAAGTTGGATATTAGTTCCAATTTCACACAAAAACTGCTGAACAGATTTAGATGAAACTTTACAGTAATATACATCAGAATAATACATAGCCTACAATTTATGACAAGAATAAAGATTTTATATTATTTAACTATATTTAAAGTCACATTTGTGTCGCTAGCCTATTATAATAAAAAAAATGGTAAAAATCTAATTGCAGATGAGTCAGATGGGCCGGTCGTCCGCGTGAGGCCGCGGCACGCGCGGAATGCCGCTCGTCCGGCCGCCCCCCGCCGGCGTCTAGCGTATTCTATGGGAATCGCATGCCATCAGCCCATCGAGGAGCCCTTCCCACAATTATTAAGCGCCTATGTTTGGTTTGTACCATAAAAACTGTATGGTTTCATGCAAAATGTGATATGGATACATTTTGTTTTTGATATACTGTTTTATTATTTATTGCGGCGTTGAGTTTCGCCACTCAATTCGCAATGCCTCCAGAATTTGGCGGAGATTGAGGAACGGTGTTTTTTAACACTAGGTTCCCTATGCCTCCCCTGCTGCGTGTGGGATACAGTGTGAAGATTTTTTATACTCTTTATTATATAATAATCCAGAATATTGATAGCAAAGGTGAACTTATGTCTAACAGGAATTTCTTCCAGTCCACCTATGGGTGTGAGAGAAAGTTAGAACTTTGCAGTCCTTAAATTGTTTTGTAATGTTTATATTTATTTATAAATAATATTGCTCGTAAACGTGATGGTTTTGAACCCGATCTTCAATCGGAAGAATGTTTATATTTAAATTATTCTTAAATATTTTCTCGAAAATTGGGGAAAAAATAAGAGACGAGGTATTCTATCTAACACTAGGTTTGCTTAATCTGCTATGCGGGAAAAAGCGTGAAGCTGCTTTTTTGTAAGGTAACATAAAATATTTATTAAAATTTTACACGTATCATTGACCCGCAATTATGTAGATCGCTCCAATAAAAACATATACAATATTTTGGGCAAAAACATAAAATCTTTAAGTGTTGACTCATCGGAGACGTTGCGCGTTGAAATTTGAAGCAAAAATGTTGAAACAAAAAACAAATCCAATCCAATAAAATATGGCATTAAGGAAGTCATTTCGCTTTACTAGGCGTCACATGGTGTCATCAAAAAAACAGACGAACAGACGTTTTAATACCACGGACCCGTCGACCTTGACCCCCCTCGCCAAAGTCATGTATTAGCCCACGCCACTCCCACGAAAACGCGCTAATCTCAGAAATAACACTTTTATATCGCCATATCACGAATTCTTATGATGATTTCGTCATAAATATGGATCATACGATGCCAGGTATTTTAAAAGGAAGTTTTTTTTATTGATATTGAGAAAAATGTGATAACAAATGTTATGAGTGAACAGCATTATAGAATAATATTGGAGTTTGTGTTTGAGTCTGTCATGGCGTAGTAGCGCAGTGTTTGACTGTAAAAGTTACGGTTGAGGATTCTATTCCTACGGAAAATGAGGGAATGTATTAATTTTATTTTCTAGTTATAGTAATAAGAAAAGGCATGGCGTTCGGTTTGGTCGGCTCCTCTGCTTAGGAGAGCCTATATTAAAAATATGTAGTGTAATTTTACAACATGAATATAAGTAGCATTATATTAAAAAAAAAGATTATAATAAAATTTCTAACATTTTGTGAAGACTTGTATGTGGTAAGTGGCAGAAATCAACGCCGCGCTTTTACGAGGAAAACAAAATATTAAATATTTAATTTCCTCTAATGTGAATCGAACCCACAACCTCTGCCGTTTTCATTTACACGCTTGTTTGTGTGCTCTAATTATTTTTTTATATATATATATTTTAAAAATAATATTGTAAGTATGATATCACATCATTTAATACTTATTTATTCACATTTTAAACAGGATTCGTAATATTTATTTTGTACAATCATCATTTATAGGTATAAAAAGAATGACTCACCCGCATTACAAATGCTAAAACAGAAGCCAGCCAGTAGAAGAGAGAAGTACCTAGGCGACGCCATGTCGCCTTTTAACCTGAAAAGAAAAAACATAATTCTAAAAGAAAGTTCAAAAACATATTTAAGGTAGATTTCATCTGTTGTTTGATAAAAAGACTTTTGATTGAACACGCTAATCTCAGGAACTATAAGTTCAAATTGTTTTCTTTTGCCTAATAATTATTTTATCGAAGGAGACTATGGACTATATCCGTCGCGTTTTTTTACGATGTAGACCACAATACCTACGGCCACGATTACGGTACTTAGTAATTCTTGTTGCGTAGACCGTTTCCAACTGCTCCGCGATATCGAAATTAAACAAAAAAAAAGCAGGATAGGCAGAGAGAACCTATTGTTATGACACTTTGTTCCACACTTCCACCAAATTTTGGAGGCATTGCATCGCCAGGACTTGAACGTCACGCTTTGCCCCGACACCAGAGGGAAAAAATGGAAATATCCATTTTATTAAATATTTAATTTCTTCGAGTTCGACAACCAGTCGCGTTTACAATCACATTTTGTGCCTCTGCGCCAAGACTGGCCTCAGTTAAACTTGACATTCAATATCTCTCGTAAAATCTAATTACTCAATAATAACTCAATACACACTGTGTAATAAAAAGCCATTACAAATCGAGATAAACTGGATCCAAAGGGATGCGACGCAAAAAAAGCGAGCGAGATGCGCAGGCGCAGGGCAAGGGCAGGTCGGCGAACCCTAGATCTAGAGGATAGGTTTATTGACGTAATGATATCTAACTAACGTAAGTATAATATATATAATATTTATGTTCATATCATTGTTTTAGGTTCAATTATATTAAACTATTTGTATATAACAAATAATAAATAACTAAATTAAAAAATGTTCATATAATATAATAGTTATTTCTTTTGCTACTCGTTGTAACCCGCATTGAGCAGGGCAAAAGGAATTTAGTGTTAAAACACTCCGTACTCTATTTGCGTTCCAAATTTTAAAGATATTGCGTGTTTCGGACTCTACGCTTTTGTCTTTTTAATAGAGAGAGAATGAAAATAATTGATTCTACCAAGTGGGAGTCGTATTTATAATAGTCACATTATCAGTCAGTCGCTGTGCCGCGAATGCCTCTAGCTTTTTTTTATTTATTTTGCTATTTTTTATTTACATTATTTTCCTATATTAGCTAAAATATATAAAAATTATATTTGTATAAGAGCCATTAGATGTAATTATAATAAGATATCTTCTCGTCTTATTTAATTCGACATTTACATATCACTGAGATTATATCTTTGAATAACATTAGATGCAAAAAAATCCTTGACATCCGGTCGTTTAAGTCCTTGAAAGTAAATATTTAGAAAGTTCAATTGGTAAATACGAGATGACAGCTCCATCCGTCACGTCACGTCACGTCATTCCACTTTCATTTGATCACGGTGAGTGATGGAGAGTGACAGTCATTGACCCCATTTAGTGTACCATATGATTGATATTAGCAAATCTATATATGAGAAACTATTAGGGGTCTTGAAATTGAGGCCAGTCGTGGCGCAGCGGTACAAAGTGTGTCTGTAAAACCGACTGGTTGTGGGTTCGATCCCCACTAAAGGAGATGAAATATTAACTTATATGTATATTTCCATTTCTTCACCCTGGTATCGAGGCAAAGCGCGGCGTTGACTTCTGCCACTTAACACGCAATGCTTCCAGAATTCGACAGAAAGTGGGGAACGGAGTGTCTTACACTAGGTTCCCTCTGCCCAATACTAGGTACCCTGCTGTGTGCGGAATACGGCGTGAAGCTGATTTGATTTATTAGGATAGGGGTCTTCATCAGGTTTTGCCTGAAAAAAACAATAAGAAAACCCTTTGTGATCCCATAACAGTCGCTTTTAGAGGCACACGCTTGTGCCACTACGCCACGATGGCCCTTACTATAGGATAGGTTAAATATGTTTTTTTTAATTGATGCAATCACAAATATACACACGTTATTTAATTGTTTTCAACTTCTTTGGTATTGCTGGTAAGTACGAGATATGAGAAATCTTTAACGTCCCCAACCTCTGTATATATGAATAGTTAATTAATATTAATTAATAAGTAAACGAGGTGTAATAGTTCTATTTATATTTTTGTAAGAAAAATAATAAACTATCACATTGCCAGCTGTAATTATAACTAACAAGTAATTAAAAAAATCTAAGCAAATATTTTTTCAGGTTCACGCTGTATCCTGCACATAGCAGGCTGAAAGAACCTGGGAAAGTGTCAAGATACTCCGTTTCCATTCCTTATTTTCCGACGATTTCTTGAAGTGGCGGAAGTGTGTGTTGAGTGGCGGAAATCAACGCCGCCTTTGCCTCGTTAACAGAGCGAAAAATGAAAATATGAAATAATTCCATTCCACCGAATCGGACATGCCCTCACAACCGTTATGTTCACAGACACAAAAGAATATGTGACGTTAACGTGTTGAGCGGCGGAACTCAACGCTGCGCTTTATGTTACAAAAAGTGTGAAACTTTATCACTCCGAATGGAGATCGAATCCACTACGCTACTATAACCTTTGTAAGGAATCCCATACGTTTTATTACAATTTGTTACTGTGTCCAAGTGGTGACCACTAGTGAGGGGTCGACGGTAATTTTCCAATCTCAGATACACGCTCCCAATTGGATAATCACAGTGCGGCTTCCGTGTGAAAGTTTAGGAGATTAGTCTGATAATGCTATCCAATATGCGAGAGGTATGTGGGTTGTTGAATCAATTTACTTATGAATTAAGGTTGTAAAAAAAATAAGTTTACATCATTTTCGTGTAAGCTTACGTTTTTTTTCTCTGCCTGCCCTGATACACCCTTTATCTACAAAGATAGGCAGAGAAAACTTAGAGTTCCCCACGCGCCGCCTGTGTTTCGGGACATAGCGTGTTGAAGGGCGGAACTCAATGCAGTGCTTTGTCTTTTTACAAGAGCAAAGACATCAAAATAATTTATTCCCTCGAGTGGGGATCGAAACAGGGCCATCTCGTTTTACGGATGTTTTAACTAACACTAAAATATGGTTATTTTAAAATAGGAAGGCTGCATATTAATGTGTAAGATATTAACAGTTACTAATATTGGACATTAATTAATTACGATTAATGTATAAATATTCTTTTTTAATATTACTTTTAAGGCTGTCGTAGCGATAAGAGATAGTGTTGTACTGTAAATGCGATGGTTGCTGGTTCGATCCCCACTCGAGGGAATGATTTTATCGAAAGGCAAAGTGTCGTAACCCTAAGTTCTTTCTGCATGCTCTACAATGCGGGAAAAGATATGAAGTTCATGGGCGTATCTAGAGATATTTTACAGGGGGGGCTGGACTAACTGACTTTGGGGTAATCTTTTTTTTTTTTTAGTAAAAGTTTGGGGTGGGCACGGTAATAAAGAAGCTGCTGTTTTATATATATATAAAAGACTATCTAAATAATACTATGTAAGAATACTATTAAAGAAGTTTAATAATTCAATAGTACCTATTCCTTAATCGGAATCAATGGATGGATCCCGTTGATTAGAGCTTCATACGACAATCACCTCTCTCTCTTTGTATTATATATACTTAGATATATGTATAGCATAAGCTAAATCCATGTATGTATGTAAATAAGGAAAATAAATCTATCGTTAGCTACCTATGTTACGTAAACTCGGATAAGACGACACGTGAGATGTTGTTTGAAAGCATTTGCAGGTGTCAAAATACTTTCTTTACCCGCGTTATTTGTCAAAACTAGATTTATTAGTAACTTTATATTTTTTAATTAGCGATTATGCAATGAATGAAGACGGTTTGAGGCGTTCTAAGCATGTTATACGGTTACTTTAAATGTTTGGGTAACTTTTAAAACGATTTCAAATAAATTAAAGTAAAATAGCTTTTGTTGTGCATGAAATAAGAAAATAAAAATGAAAAGATACAAATATAAAAAAATATATATTTACAAAAAGTTCAATAGGCAGCTTTATCGCTATATGAAAATGCTTAAAGTAACATCTCATCAGAGGAGAGAATTCTTCAAATAAGAATAGATAATGCATAGTAAAATAATATTTAAATATTTATACACAATCATATATAAAATACATATAGCTACTTTACATATATGTGTTTATATAAATAAACATACAATATGAGAAAAAATACTTTTATATCTTCTAATCTTTTTTTATTTTTTTAACTTCTACTTCTTATTTTTATTTACTTTTATCTTTCTTGGCGACTTATCATACTCGTATAAAGCATTAGAAAACCAACGTTCATTAATTATATTTTTTGTTATTAAAATTACAATACATTTATATTATCTACAGTTAAAATTCAAAGTAAAGTAAAGCTAAACTCACAATGGCTAAGCCCTAACGGTAAACAGCCAACTGTCAGTACATAACTGGCAAATTACAAGCAATTTATTATCAATAATGTTAAACAAGTATTATTTGAAATATTTTGAACCATCAAAGGCCGTGTATTACAACAAATGAATACAGAAACATCTGTCAATTGAGTACTTACAGTTTATTTAGTGTCTAGGCAACTAAGCTGAATAGAAGAGAAATCCAAATTGAATGGCCATAAGCACAATGGCGATGGACAAACAAATGAACGCATTCATTTTATTTGTCCAGTCATTCATATTTTAGCTTCGCTATTAGAATTGATTTTTCAATGGCTTCTTCAATAATGTTTAACAACGTTTTATAATTAAAGTGGGCAGGACGACGTATTTTATATTTATAAAAAGAAGCAATTTGCTTTTTTCACCTTAACTTAGTTTAGCTTCACGCATGCATCTCGTATAATATAGAATGGGCAGCGGGAACCTAGTGGATCCTACTATAAGATACTGCGTCCCCCACACATCGAGCCAATTTTCTAAATATTGTATGTTGCGTGGCGGAGTACACGTTGTTAGAGGAACGAAATGAAAATAATATTTTTGCCGAGTAGGGATCGAACTCATAGCCATAGATAGTACAGTCTGACGTGCAACAAAATAATTTACGCCATTTTTTTGTCAATTTCTCTTTCTTTCTTTTTCTTTTCAAAACAAAAGAATTTGGAATAAATTTCCATACATTCACTCTCACTGTCATTTGCACAGTCAGCTTTCAGAAATGTCACACTATAACAAAATGTACCGTAAATTATACCAGTTTGGCGAGACCGTTTATTTATTTTTTTAAACCGGAATATTTGCGATACATTCCGAGATTGTCGCGATCATTGACCTAATATAGAGAGAAAAAAAATAAAAAATAAAAACATATTAATACTCTGTGACAAAACTAGCGGTTTTGGCGCCACCGTGTAATTGAAATAAAATTGTGTGCGCCGCCATTTTCTTTTCAGCGCTAAGATTAGAAATTGCGCTGTTCAGTTTTTTGTGGGTCGTTCTTTTCGAATCGTGATTTTCGATTTTAGTTCGCTATTTTAATTTTACAATAATATGTAACTTGTGAATTGTTTTATATCAACCGTTATATTTATTTTTTCTATCTTGTAATGTGAAGATTTACAAGTATAAATCTATATACAGTAGAAGCAGGAACGAGAAGTATACGAGCGAAATCCCATAGCATTTCAATTTGCTTGAAATCTCAATTTATTTAAAGGGGGTATTTATTTAAACCTACTCTTTGGGTGGCAAGTCCCAATAGTTTCATAACTAATTGTAATAATACAATATTTCTAAGAATATAATATAAACAATTATAATAACGTTTAACAAAATTTAACACCAAGCAATCTTTATTCATGATTTGGCGCCAAATATTGACAGATTTTTGCAACAGACCATCCGGACAAATATTATACTACAGATAATATATAATTAACTTTGTTGATGATACCTCAATGTTTGTAGACGAAGTGTACATAGTCAACTCTTAATACCAATCTCTTAGAATAGTTTAAAGTTATTATTTGTTTTAAAACTATTTGTTTGAGGCCAGTCGTACGACGAGTACGACTGTAAACGTGACAAGTTGTGGGTTTGATTCTCAATCGAGGTAAATATATAATTTTATTGTCGCTCTGGTAAGGCGCAAATCGCGACGGTGAGTCCCACCACACAACACGGAATATTTAAAATACTGGGAGCGGAGTGTCTAAACACTTGGTGCCTTGTGCCTACACTGCTAGATGTGAAAAACAGCGTAAAGCTAAAACAAAAAATATACCAACAGTACTTACAATAAACATTGTTTTGTAATTTTCTGTGAATCGTAAATATGGATATTGGTTGATTTTATGGAAGTTTGTTTATTATGTAGAGTGCACTTACGTAATTGTTACATTGTACCTACACTCGATATGCAGATATGAGTAAACATTTTACTCATCTCCATACTCAAGGCTTATTCAAATTTTCGAAGCTAAAAGATTCTCAGAATTGAATTGGACGATGATCGATTTCCCTAACTGAAATTTCGTTTGATTTATGTTGTTTTAAAGCTAAGTTATCGTATGTATAATATACAATTCCTTAGTTATTAATATATTTTTTTGTATCGTTATTTTTAATTAAAATATATTTAAAAGGACAAAGTGCGGCGTTAAATTTCGCCACTCAACACGCAATGTCTCAAAACTTGGACGGAAATTATGGAACAGAGTATCTGGACACTAAATTCCCTTTATCTGTCTGCGTTAAGCAGCGTTAAAGAAAAGAAAAAATAATAACTAGCATTTGTAGCCAATTGAAGACGACACGACGACGACAACAAAAAACAATAAGTATTATATTGTCATACATCACAGAGCGAAGGACTGCGACAAGTCAGACGTGTCTTTAGTACAAATAAACTATGTACAATTGAAGAAATAAAACCGACAATTATCCGAGGTTCAGCGAGCTCATACGTAATAGAGATAATGTTGACGTCAGCTGATGAGCAATGGCGGGCAGACACGTCCAATTTGTTTTAATATACCTTAAAATCTATAATTATAATAAAATTGAGACTGATCGCAGCCTGTACTTGGAAGATATACGAGAAAATCCACAATTGAAGACATTTAATTTAATAGAAGTCAAAAGAATGATCCAAAAGTCTTGTA
>DWQW01006694.1:0-15942 GCA_018249695.1 Heliconius erato demophoon | reverse complement strand
GCTTATGTGAATCAACAGTTTCTATGAAAGTATCTAGGTTAGTTGATGATAAGAAAACGAGTGATGTACCTGATAGTGCGCCAAGCGCGAGTATGAATAGTATAATGTTTATAAAGGACATAGGTCCGGATAATTATATTACAACTACATTCGCTAGGAAAGATAAAACTGCTGACAGCTTTCATTCAACTCCAAATCATGCCAAATCTGAAGAAAAAGCACAGCATACTTTTTTAAATGATATAAGCAATCATCAAGATTTTGAAGATGATAACAGAAATCAAATTGAAGAGAAGGAAATAACAGTTTTGAAGGGTCACAAGCCCCTAACAAGGCAAAGTTCTGGTCGTGCTACACCTACAATGATGACTGCATTTTTAAATTCCTCGCATATAGATGGACCTAGTCAAGAAAGATGCGATGTAAATACCAGTCCTGAAGCCCCAAGTTCATGTAATTCGTCACATTCAACTTCACCAATAGAAGAGTCTTGTAAGATCCCAAGTGTTGGAACTATGATAATGAATCGAAAATATTCATGTGACAGTTCCACTCCGAGGCATTCGAGCTTACCTCGTCATTTATTAAAGAATCTTGGATGCGAGGGAACTCCTAAACATTCACCGCATAAGGCAAACACATCTAAAGATGTCCCAGACAGCCCTATGAGGCCTCATCCAAGAGTGCTAACACGAGTAGCTGCCTTAGCTGGGACGGGCGTACCTCAGTGCCCGCCAACACCTACACATCACGCAAGGAGGCCACGGCCTCTGCCACCACCTGACCTACACCCTCCACCCATACAAAACGATACTCCATTAGAAAACTTTGAAATGGTGGAATTTACAAATGAATTGAGAACATCGGAGATTAGATCTCCGAATCTTGAATTCGTGAACAGTAATCACTTCACAATAGTACACGCTGGACCGCCAGAGGATGTGGTGCTACGTCGGCCGCCCGTAGACGACAATGATGATAACGATAACGCCGTGGCGTCGCCCACGCCGTTGAGACATATGGCTGGGATCAGACTGCCGTCGATACCAGAGAGGGCATCGAGACAGATGGCGTTGACTGGGGACTTCCCAGCCAATATGATTGGGGGTATCATTGAATGTGAAGAGCCCTTGCCTCCTGGTGAGCATAATTTGTTTTTGTAAACTTGAATTTTGTAACTGTCATCGAAATTACTTTAAATCTTTTAAAGAATACATCTCTATATAAATAAAAATTTTAGTTCTGGGGCATATTATTGACACCTAAGGTTATAATATATTACATTATATCAACACATTCCAGGCTGGGAAGCCCGAATGGACAGTCACGGCCGCGTGTTCTACATCGACCATATCAACAGGACAACAACGTGGCAAAGACCTGCCGCTAATGGCAGCGCGCCGAGGTCGCCCGCGCCTGAAGTGCAGAGACGGCAACTGGATAGAAGGTGACATTGCCTGTTATTTTGCTAGTTAGATGAATTTATTGCGTACATATAATAATCTTTTCTTATTTTTCATACCATCATGGTACATTAAAGACTGTGATCATTGTTGTGAGTTTAAATTCCTCTTTTAAAATAATAATTTAGTGTATCAATTATGTCGTTAAGTATAAAAGAATACTAAAATAGGCTATTACTAATACTACAACTAGCACTTTGGACTGAAAATTCAAAGTGAATATGAGGTGAAATGTAATTAAAAAAAAGTAAGATATAAGATATGTTACATTGTTCGTATATTCACGCATGTAAATTATATTCTCTATTTTTTTTCAGATATCAATCAATACGTCGTACAATGACACGCACGCAACTGGGGGAAGAGGAGCGTGGGGCCAGCTCCTCACCTCCTCCTGCAGCCAGCACGTCCAGGCCAATGGAGACGCAAATACCCCACGCTCCCCACCCAGCCGCTGAGTTCCTAGCGAGACCTGACTTTTATTCTATATTGCATATGAATTTGGTAAGTATTTAAACAATTGTGGTAATATAAAATAAGAAGAGATGGTTAGTAGTTCGTCTCTTTCGCTCGCGGCTAGTCCACTGAAACGCTAATAGTCAACGCAGTTAACAACCACTCAGCTGCTGATTTTGTATAAATTATTATTATTATCGAATTTTAAATGATAAAAATCAGTGAAATTGTACTAATATATATTCGGTATTTATTGTTTAAATAATTATGAATTGCTTAGTATTCATAACTAACTTGAGTAGTTAGTTGTATGTATATTAGTATTTTCATAAAATTAAACAATTCGTGATCGTGAGAGAAAGTCTAATAAATTAGATTATAATTTAGTTATAAATTAATTTGATATGTGAAATATATTTGGCAATAATATTTTTTTCCTTTTCTCCAGGAAGCATCATCACTCTACAACTGCAATTCAACCCTAAAACACATGATATCTAAAATACGACGAGACACGTCGTCGTTTGAGCGATATCAGCACAACAGAGATTTAGTCGCTCTTGTCAACATGTTCAGTGAAACGGATAGAGACCTACCACTGGGATGGGATTCGAAGTTGGATAGAAATGGAAAGGTATAAATAAGTTTTTACTTTTTTTATTACTAAATACCTTTTCTCTATAAATATATTTTTAGCGGCAAATAGGAAAAACATAAGAATAACATGTATAAGACTTATGTAAAATGTATCTTATCTATTCTAATTCTAATAATTTGAAAACAATTACGTTTGAAAACTTACGTAATTTCTTAGTGTATAAATAGTTTAGTTCTTTAAGTACAATGTTTCGAAGGTGCCAGTTGAGTACTAATCACTTGTGCTGTGACACTTGTGTGTTCACCTATTGTAACGACGTAAAATTCGCCTTTGCCAATTGTACGTTGTATGGAAAACACACAAAGAAGGTTCTACAATAAAAAAATCGAAATTACACAATAATAGATTACGATACACGACCTTCACTTATAACAAGACAAACATATTTACAATATAGTGGGTTAGCAATAATTATATCATATAGTCAAACATATATATCTGATGATATGACTATTATGATAATCAAATAGGCAAAGCATATAAATCCAGACTAGATTTCCTAATGACGATCTGTAAAATATCACCCATCGTATGAAATGGTCACCGGTCCTGTCACGCAGCGTTTCTTCGTGGACCACGTGATGCGGCGCACCACGTTCATCGACCCGCGGCTGCCGCGCGCGCCGCAGGCGGGGCCCTTCTCGCCGCTGTTGCCGCCGCGGCGGCGCCCGATCATGCCTGATCAGGTTGTTTAGGGTTCATTTTGTAGCGGTTTTATGCTCTCTGTGCGGTTTTTGTTATGTACAATAAGTAGAGTTCAAATTTATTTAAGAAATTGTAGAATTTTTTGATATCTGTTGATGAGTTTGAGTTTGAAATCTAAATTTGATTGAAATCTAAGATAGCTTAAAACCTATTTGTATTGTTGTTTTTGATAGATTGATTGTCTGTGTAGCATGTTTTTAGTTTCGCTCTTGCACGCTGTATGGTTTGTATGAAATAATTATTTTTATTTTTTAATTATTTTGCACGGTCACAAGGATTGATTATTTTATGTTTTTAGCGCTCGCTTAAGGGTTGTTTTGTTTCTTTTTTAGTATTGTTTGAGTTGGTGTATGCATCTTGATATATTAGTTGTGTGTCTCTCTATATTATCTGCATTTGATTGTGTTATTTGTTATCTGTAGGTGTCATTTTTTTATTTAAATAAAACTATTTTTACCTAGAAAACACATAGATCACATGATTTTATTTTAAACGTTTTACGATATAACGATATTTGTTAATCTGAAAATTTTAATTTTCGGGTTAACAAATTTACTAAAGGAAAATCTTAAGTGTCCTTTTGTAACTAAATTATACATAATAAATAAAAAAAAAATATTGTATATATTTTATCGTATCTTAATGAAATACTTATTTTGATATATGATACAGGCGCCGACTCCTCCTCCCAGGCCGCCGGTCACGAATTCAGACTTCTATCCTCATCATATGCAACAAGAGATACCTATTGCGTATAATGACAAGGTAATTTAAAACTTTATTTTGTTTATATTTAGTTGTATAAATTAACTTTATTTATATTTGTAAAGTTCCACAAATTTATTCATTAAGATATTCTTTTTATCACCTACCTCCCACATAATTCAAATTAGTACATAGAAAGGAAGGCGAACCGAAGCTCCACATGCCGCACATTTTAAAGATATACGATATTGGCTTAATTTTCTAAAAGGACTGGGAAGGGAATATTAGTAAAATTATTTGATCTCTAATATAATAATTAAACTGAGAATATTTTAAAAATATTTTAGTATTTTATAGAAATATATTAAAAGACACACAACAAATAGGCTTTATTCCCTAGATGGCGCTAGTTATATTTATTTTAGTTTAATTGTATCTACACTAAAACACAAACCTATTTTATAACATAATATTTATTCCTTCATTCAGGTAATAGCATTCCTACGTCAGCCAAACATACTATCAATATTAAAAGAACGTTGTGGAGGTTGCGGTACATCTCTACGAGATAAAGTGAATGCAATTAGAGTGGAAGGAGCACCAGCACTCGCCAGATACCAGAATGACGTTCAACTTACGTGTTTACTTAGGTAAGTTTTTATTTTTCTTTTCAGGTTCATCCTTTATCCCGCAAATAGCAGGTTAGCTATAGAGAATTCAGTGTTACACTCCGTTTTCCACTTATCGTTCGAATTTGAAATAGTGGCGGAGTGTTAATGCGGAAATCAACGCTGCAATTTGTCTTGCGCTTAATTCCTCGACTGGAGATAGAAGAGATAGAAGCCAGGAGTATTGCGCTTGCAGTAAAACACTCTTCCACTTACGTGTTTATTTCAATTTTTATTTTGGGTTTTGAAGCTAGCTAGAGCTACTTAACTAAGGTAAGTTTGTAAGCTTGTTGTAGATCTGACATTACTTATATTTTAATATACGAATATTTATGCCTGCCGACGTCGTTTGGTCTACAAAAATAAATAATATTTATAATAGTTGATTGTGGTTAGTTACAAAAGGGACATTTGGCATAACTTTTGTCCCTTCTCGCATAACTTATGGCTGTTTCAAATTACATAGAGTTTGGCCATTTATTATCTATACTATTATTTTTTTTAAATAAACCATCGAATTAATAATAAAGGTTATTTACCTAACATTTGAACCTAGTTATTGTGTGGTCTATTGCAATTATAATTAATGTGCGTATGTAAACTAATAAAGAGGCTAGAATGCGGATAAATATATTTTTTTAATACTTTCCCATTGCCAGGTTAAGCAAAGAAAAACAAAGAAGCGCTTAACGACTTCTATGTTACCTATTCCATAACAGAAATATATTTTATATGCGGTACATCTATGGTATTAAAAATTAATAAAACCTTAATATTAATATAAAAGACACAAAATTAATTTTGTTTCATACAACTGTGGATAGATGGCGCTATACGTCACTTACTGACGCTAGCTGCATCAATGCACGGTCCTTAACCCATATAGCGTAGAGGCACGATAAAAATAGACGAGAATATTACTGAGCTATTTTTATAAGTAACTAGATATGAGAGATAGTCATAAAAGAAAAATGAATGGAACACTGTTTTGAAAGCCATGAAATTTTAATTTTCTGAATGTGTGACAAATTATGAGCATATTTCTATTTATAGCATAGATTTCTCTCTTACATATGGACAGACAAATGGATCATAGAGTTGAGTATTTCCATTCTTAATATGATGGCCACTGAGAAACATTGCTTAGTGGCAAGCCACACTTTTGCCTACTTTACAACAATAATTAATGAAATCTCTTGCCTAAAGGAAATAAACTGACAACTATTAGGTTCAGTCAAGCAATATAATTTTATTTAATCAAGTCGAATATCTATGAAAAACTTGTTTTAAAATGATATCCAATAATTGAAAAAAGCACAAAAAAGAGCTCAACGTAAACAGCATTGATTTAGTCAATTGTATGAAAACTTCCGCTATTTGAACTTATTATTAAATTATAACAAAACAGTTAAAATTAACCGATACGTTTGTACACAAAATATTTGTACTAGTGACCGATTAAATAAAGAATTGATTCACACGTTCTAATTCATTTGATTGTTTCCTTTGTACTTAGCGTAGTATGTATGTATGTATGTATGTACATAAATACATGTTGTATGTCTAAATCATTAAAATTTCAATGACTTTTCGTCTATTAGTATACAAAATTGCAACGTAATTTTAGTTTTTTTTTATTACTTTAGACTCATAAAATTTTAATTGCGCAGTAAATAAGGTCGATTTTTATTTTACATTTAATCTTAAAACGAAAATATATTAATATTAACTACAAACATTATCGTGGCGCAATTGGCTGCTGACTGTATGTTTGTGGTTGAAAATACCTTTTTTTTTTGGGTTCACGCTGTATCTAGCACGTAGCAGGTTAGGCTGAAGGAACCTCGGAACCTAGATTTAATTTCCGTCCGCATTAAGAAACTTCCGTTTTCCACTATCCGCCGAATTCGAGAGTCATTTCATCATTGAGTGGCGGGATTCAACGCCGCGCATTGCCTGGTTACCAGAGCGAAGGAATGAAAATATAAAATATTTCATTGCCTCTATTGGGAATTGAACCTTACAAACTGGCGCTACAACTGGCGGTAAATCCCCATTTGGACCAGTAATTACATTTAGGACAGACAGGATCTTAATAACTTTAATGCGAGAAATATATCGAACGGAGTGTCAAAACACTTGGTTCTATTTGTGTGCTTGAAACTAAATAAAAAGAAAATTTGTTTATGTTCCAAATTAATACAGACTGTAGTAAATACTTGTACAGCAAACTGCTTCTATGTGTCATGCGAACAAAATCCGCTTGAAAAACCTCATTTACTCAATTACTCTATTATTAAATAAATTATCTAGGTAAATAGTTTATTAAATATGAATCATGGGACGATCGTCCGCTTACGTCTCGTGGTATATGTCATTTTCTACGTATTTTACAGGGCTTTGTGGTAAACCATTGTTGTGGATACTATGATTATTTTGTAATTAAAAATATTTCCCGCGATCTGATTAGACAGAGTGGTTGTTACCAAATACGTGATGTTTTGAAAATGTAATAAAAAGGCAAATATGTTAAAACTTTTCACTTTGCAAGCAAAAAGGCAAGAGATGCATAAAGATAGAGATAAGTGGTATGTTTCGATTTTATTATATTGATATATTGTCCCGATTATAGCAGGGTCAGTAGTGGGAACACTAGATTATGACACTGAATTGTGATGGAACTCGGTGTTGCTTTTTATTTTACCAGAAAGGGAAATAAAAAAATTCTTACACCAGAATATTGAACTTAAAACCATCGCGTTTACAGCCGCTTAGTAGATTGACGTTTAAAGTCAAAATTTGTACATTTTTTTGACGGAGTGTCTAAACATTGCATGTTGAGTGGCGGAATCCAATGCCGCGCTTTGCTTTGTTTTTGTTACAAGAGCGAAGAAATTAAAATATTTATAAATGATAATTCACTTCCCCGAGTGGGGATCGAACCCACAGCCGTCGCGTTAACAGTCACACCCTTGTGCCAGTGCGCTGCGGCCTTTAAGAAGTAAAATTATTTAAAAATTAGCACAATCAATGGTTCTAAGGTGTAATCTGTAACATTTTGCACCTTAAATACCACTGAAACGCTTATTTTGAAAATCAAACATCCTGAAGCTGACGTTTCCTTGAAGTTGTAATCGAAGTCGTAGAAGTCGATTTTGCTTCTAAATTAAACTTTGAGATTAACTATTATTTAGAGAGATTTTTAATTTAATTCTAATTTTTAATTTTTATTTAACTCTAATTTTTAAAATTATTAATAATAAAATCTTGAGTAAGTATATTGTCTTTTCAAACGTTTTAATTTTAAACGTTTGCGTTATAGACCAATGAGAAAACAAGAAATTTTAATTGTATATATATATACATAAAAGTGAAACTGAAGAATGTTCCCACTATAAAAATATGCAGTAAACCGCTTGATCCGGTTTCAGGTCTCAATTGTTTTAAGATCTTCGTACTGGCAACATTAGCGTTTTTGTGTACAAAGAAGAAAAAACAAACTAGTTCTCTCAATGATTATACATAATAAGTACTTCTAATGATATAAAAACAATATGCCGTATCCTGCTTATTGTGAAAATTGCATCTTTATATGCTCAGGATTTTTTATTAATTAAAGTACTAAGAAGTCAGTACCGTGGTCCAATGTAGTAATATTAGACGTGATTGTTGTAGCTCTTCGTTCCCAATCGTGGGAATATTTACATATTTTTTTTAGCTACACGCTGTATCGCGAACATATCAAGGTAGGTAGAGAGAAGGCACTGAGTATTAAAACACTCCGTGCTCATTAAGATAATACCGTTCCCCACTTTCCGACCAATTCTGGAGGCATTGCGTGTTGAGTTGCGGAATTCAACGCCGAAGCGAGATGCTTAAGTGAGATATAACATAACATTATTACTCTTATTAAGCAATACTGTGTTTTTTATTATTATTATTAAATAAAATGTTACAATTATTATAATAACCGTTAATACTACGGAAGCAACAGATAATTATGTATCTAATAAATGCTGCTGACGAGGAATAGATGTTTTCCTATCATTTATGTGGGGTATGTTGTAAAAAATACTTATTTAGATAAACGATATGATTTCACAATAAAGAACCGTTACCTTTTTAAATCGAAAGTAATATTAGATATTTGATAATATTTATTATTAAAACAAAAAATGACATATTATATTAAATACCATACGTCAGTTCTCAGGATATTGATGAAGCAATGTGTATTCATAGCGTATATTTTTTAAAAAGTAAGTAATAGTTCGATTTTGGTAATTTATTGCTTCTATAAATTATCTTAATTTGAAACATATAACCAAATGGAATTAACAATTTAACATGAATTTCCGTTCAGTTTCAGTTATAGATTAATAACAAAGCGCACGCGTCACGACGCGACGATATTTAAATGATTATGCTTTGCTTTGTAATTTTTTGACAGCGAAGATTTTTAATTAAAATCTAATTTTATCTAAATAGCATTCACATAACGTAGTCACTTATGAAATACATATGTAGAGTAGGTAATAATGATCGACATTTATAATCTAGTTATAAGCCTTGTTTAAGGAATAGGCAGAGGGAACCTAGTGTTAAGACTCGGACTCGGTTCAAATTTTCGTTCAAAATGCGGAAATCAACGTCGCGCTTTTGCCTTGATTACTAGAGCAAAGAAACGAAATTAATAAAAAAAAATATATTTCCCCGAGTGGGAATCGAATCCACAAACGCTGCTTTAGCATTTGTGCCCCTGCACCACCACGGCCTCTATGCGGCAGTTATGTAAATTTTAATAACATTTTAGCATAAATTGTTAATTTACGAATTTATTTAAAGCAACCATAAGGGCTTTTCATTTAAGCATTCTCTTGTTATACCTATGATAACGGAGAAAACGACAAGATCTCGGGAATTGGGGCCATCTTGATTGTGTTATTATTCAGAACTGGTGCTTGTATTTTCCTGTATAATAAGCAGTGGGTTATGGCGTTCGTGTTTAGCAAAATAATTTAAGCCTCATTTTCACTCGACGAAAAGAGTTGCGTTACATTTTTATTGTGAGGCCGAGAGCGTCGTTGAGCTCCGCCACTCAACACACAATGCCTTAAAAATCGACGTGGGGAACGGAGTGTCTTCACACTGTTCCCTGTCCCTATCTTGCAATACGGGAAAATGCGTGAAGCTTTTTATTAGTTTTCTTTTTGTTTTAAACCGACGTGAACACATGCATGGGCTTGATTTGAAGGAACTTATATCAAACCGTTAAGTACAATAAAATATAAACTTCTGGTTATATAAAATCAAATTAGATTAAACATTACCTTGCTTATACACTTTTTATATGGTTGTAAATTGCACGCGAGTCTTAGCATGCAATGCAAATTATTTATCTAAATAATCCTCAAGTATTTTATATATAGACAAACCGCAGCGTTGAGTTCTGCCACTATATTTCAAAAATTTGCCTAAAAGTGGGAAACGGAGTGTCTTAACACTCCAGTCCAGCTATGCGATATAATGCGGAAAGTTTTGGTAACTTATATGAAGTGCGTTCTTACAAGATTTCGTTTGAATATTCTAAATTTATAATGGGGTCAGTCATACCATCTCTCATTTACGATGCGTTAACACTTACTCCGGTTTGACCCATTTATGTTGTACATCAATTTTTTGATTTTACCAAAGTACCTAATAGTAATATACGGAAACATGTTTTATTTAAGTGTATATATAATTTTTTGTTTATTTATATATATTATTGCTTATAAAAATAAACTTGTCGAACTAAATGATGCAGGACGTGTTTATTTATTTCAATCACACCACAATCGCGACTTAGGTACTTACGACGTTACTTACCTAGTTCTTGTTTATTAAAAATATCGAAAATACAAAATGCTACATCTGATATTTTGAACAAAATATCGAATCTTAATACCTAGTACACAAGTCCTTTCAATCTTGATTACTTTTTTTAATGAGTTTTGTAAACTTATCAAGGCGCCTTATTACCCTAGTAAAGTATTCTTTTTTTAAGGTATATTAAAAACATATTTCTTAGATTAAGTTGCGTTTGTTATTATACTTATTTATCAATAAAGACATTTAAAACAACGCTTATTTCAATATAATAATAATGAATGGATACAAAAATTATTACAAAAATTAACAATTAAATCAAAAATCAGCTTCACGCTGTATCCCGCACATAGCAGGGTAGGCAGAGGGAACCTAGGGTTAAGACACACCGCTCCCCATTTTCCGCCGATTTCTGGACACATTGCGTGTTGAGTGACGGAACTCAACGCCGCGCTTTGCCTCGACACCAGAGCGAAGAAATGAAAATATAAGTGTAAGTAAATATTTTATCTCCTCGAGTGGGGATCGAACCGACAACCAGTCGAATTTACATTTACACTCTGTTCCCCTGCGCCACGACTGGGCTGAAGTTGTAATCGATGTATATTTTACAATAATTTATGTAGATTAAAAATAATTAAGCAATTACATGCTGCTGCTGTTGATATTTTTCGTAGAACAAAATAGCTGAATAAACATTATTACTAATTATTATTTACAATACATTGGTGTTATAAAACTAAAAGTTGTTCACAAACATTTGCTTATTCGTTTTGTTTGTATGGGATAAAATGAAAAAGGCCGATGTGTTTGAACAGAAGTAACTAAATAAGCGTTTTGCTTATCGGTCACCGAGATAACACTAGAATTAGTACATTTCAATAAGTCACAATGAGGACGTAAAGTTTAAGTTATACTTAAATTAGTAAGAAATCGTTTTGGGAGATCTCAATATTATCTTAGCTACGGTGATGTTTGATTTTGTTATCCTATATTTCGGAACTAATGTAAAAATACACAGTTGTCTCTTATCCAACAGCATCTATAATCTGTATAATTTTGTCTATACTCTAACTACAAGATCATAGATATTCCTCCTAAAAAAAAAAGCGTTCCCCACTTTCTGTCGAATTCTGGAGGTATTGCGTGTTGAGTGGCAAAAGTCAACGCCGCCGCTTAACCTCGACACCAAAGCGAAGAAATGGAAATATAAATTTAAGTAAATATTTCATCTCCTCGAGTGGGGATCGAACCCACAACCAGTCGGGGCTTTACAGTCACCCTTCCTGTCGCTGCGCCACGACTGGCCTCAATATTCCTACTAGATTTATTTTATAAGGAAAATCCTTCACCATAACCACATAATGCTAATTGAGCGATGTATTGATTGCTTAAATTTATCACCTGTCTGATAAAGCAAGAGATTCATTACTTAAAGGATTCAACTCCAGAGGCGTCTGTGAGTCATCGGTATTAATATAATAAAGTTTATTGAATAAGTGTTTATTTGGTTAAACGCGCTAAACTTAGGAACTACTGTTTTAAATTGAAATATTCTTTTTGTGTTGGATATTAATTTTTTTATCAGAGAGGATCCACTGTAACAGCGCCAGTGTTACCTCAGGAACTGTTTCTTATTTCACTATTTAAAAGAATAGCATTTGAGCTGAAGCCTAGTACATAGTTAAATATAAAACAGAGTATTATAGCTAAGCCTTAACCTAGTTAAATATAAAACAGATAAAGACATTAAATTAAAATAAAAAGTAATATTTTACAAAGAAATCATAAATTATCTTAACTAATCATAATTTTTGAGTGTTATATTTTACAAAAGGAACTGGATAAAAAGCTGTAAATCGACTTTTATTATGACAGTCAAGTCAACTAACATATCATGGTTTTCTAAGTTCGTTTAAAGTCATTATTAATGGACTCTTTGACAGGTTTAAGAAAATCTTATAACAAAAATACTTTACGAGTTCCTTTGAACCGCTTTGCTTATCTCCAGTTCTTGGAAACCTAAAGACTTAGATCGACACGCTACTAAATCTTATTTTTACTTGAAATACGTTTTTTTATATGGTTCAATGGTGATGTAGTAAGTTTTAGTGTGTATTCGATGAGTGTTGATTCAAATCTAATTAAGGCAAGTTACAAACGTATGGTCTGATAAGAAAAAAATGCGACATATAGCACTGTACGACTCACTCAGACAGTAAAATAAAGTTTTAATGGTTCTCTCTTCTCTTGTTAACATATGATCTATCTAATACATATAACAAAATTGTAACTGATCGCTGTCTATATTGCTGTAAATCTATATTTGTTATAATAAATAGAACCTATAACAACATTTTTTTGAGACTTTTGTTGTTTTTTGTCCGTGCGTTTCTGCATTCTAATCTCCGAAACAGCTTAACTGGCTTAAAAGCAGTTTTCACAATTGTGTTTTGGAAAATTTCCCTTAACATTTGACTCGGCCTAAACACTTCAATATAAAAAATTACATACGAGAATCGTCTTATTAAATTGGCTTACACTTTAGCATTAATCAATGGACATTGTGTTTAAAATGATATCGTTATTTAATTCAAATAGAAAAATAAATAATTGTGTTATACAGGCGGGCGAAGCCGCGAGCGGGTTGCTAGTTCATACTAAATTGGTTAATATAAATGACTCTACAAATATATATATGAAATTATAATAAAAATGTTCATAAATTACAATAACATAAAAGTTGTTTAGATAATTATTTGTCCGTCCAAGCCATATACATACATATACGAAAGGAAATCTTTACGGAATATAACCAAGAAGCCTTATAAGAGCGTTGCAGGGACGATTTCGCGGGTGAGTTTCCATCGATGCGTGACTGAGTGTCCTTTCTAATATGACTGTATTTATGTATAAGTCACTTTATATTATAAGTAATGTATATTAAACGCGATGTTATATCGACTTTATAATATAATTTTAATGATATACTTATATAGGTCAAGGAGCTAAGGAAGGTCTCTACTGCCTCGAAATAAAACTATTGGAATTTTTTTCTAATGTATTTGATTAAAGAGGTTATTATATTGTTACGTTTCCTTAGAAATTTGTTCCAATATATTGTCTAGTGAAATTATTTTTATTTGAAATAACAAAATAAGTTTCTAATGCTATCTAAAAATACGTAATTTGTCCACCAGCAGTTTCATTGGAAATGTTAGAAATTTTTCTTTTCGATATGTTTTATAAAACTTTCATGCAAAGTATCAAGTCAAATGTTCAGTGGCGTGGAGTGGAGGAAATAATAAATATTAAATGTTTGATTTCTTCGAGTGGAAATCGAATCCCCAACCTATCGCGCTTACAATCCCACGCATGTGCTCAAATAAAATTATATACGAGAAGTCTTAATTTGAACTATCATAGAAAAATCCCAAGCTTTACCATAAAAATGACATCCTATACGTATTTACGTATACGTCTCAATTACATATACGTCGTTCTCTCTGTACGTCATCTTATTACGATATCGTATACGGCAATTAGATGACGAATCAGTAGGAAAATTATTATTTGATATAAAGACATTCGCCTTACTCATTTCACGGACCTTCTAAGTTAATTTGGGATGAGATTGCTAGGCTTTACCAACATCGGTGATTGAACTCTCAATTGTAATGGAAAAATTGTATTTTAAGCTGTTTTTCTTTGAAGTTACGTTACTGTTAAATTTACACAGAACGCAAGTTCTTTAATTTCTGTCTGTCTGAATGTTATTTGTTTAATGTAAAAAAAATCGACTTTGCTAACTCGAATCTCTATATTGACGCCGTCGTGGCGCAGTTGGACAGATAGATTGTAAAAGCGATGGTTTGTGAGTCCGATATCGATCGAGGATTATTACTGGGAGAGGTTGTGCGGCGCTTGTAACCGCCACTAAACAAGTAATGTCTCGAAAATTTGGCAGATAGCGTCGTGTTTTAACGCTAGGTTCCCTCTGCTCTGTACTATGCGGAAAAAAATGTAAAGCTTTGAAAGAACACATTGCGACGGTTGCTTATATTCAGATTAGAACTAACTCAATTGCCTCATACCTACGTATATTAAAACATATAACAATTTTATAAAGTAATTACATCCTTAGTAAAAACGTGTACAACACGTATTATATTTAATTGTGTTTCTTATTATATTTGATTGATATTCTCAAAGGTAACTTATGTACCTAGTGGTTAAAATTATTACACATTTTTTTTTTATGAAAAAACTTAAAAAACGTCTTGTTTTTTTGTTGTTATAGGACATATTTACTACGTTGTAAACGGATTTCCTTTTGACATAATAATTACAAAATATACACAAAAAGTATTCCATTTATTTTTATTTTTATTGTGTATGTGACTAAGTCGTTTTTTTATTATTATTATTTTAATTACTACATACACGAGGTTTGATTTTTAACTGTTACATATACTAGGATCAGAACAAGAAGTAATCTGTAAATTTTTCATTCCTAAGAAAATCCAGATAATTGGATTGCATTTTTCTACATAAATAACTTATCGTTATTTTAAAAATTATTATAATTATTACTTCAATTTTATTTATATACGCATTGACTTAGCCTACTATAACGTGATTTTTCAATGGTCCAAATTCATAAATTCATCTCATCTCAATCAACTGTAAACCGCATTATAACGAATCGCTTTTATTTTTCTGGTAAATAAGATCGTATATAGAGTTAGTATTTTTCTATTTAAGCATGAGGATTTAAATAAATAATTCTAATCAAAAATATATAAAATTAGTAAAGATTCAAAGTAAAAAAAATGTAATTTCAACTAGCTAGTGCCAGCTAAATCTGTAATTTAGTGCTTCACCGAGCGTGCCGGCTGACCCCGCCGCGTTCTCGCTCGTGTACCTACTACGGGTAAACAATGGTCGCGTGCTGGCGCTCGCCCACGCGATGCGAGGCCGCGAGAGTGACATTAATGTATGTAGCGTATGTACATATTGGTTTTTTTTTATTGTACGAATCAGCTTCACGCTGTATCCCGCACACAGCGGGGTAGGCAGAGGGAACCTAGTGTTAAGACACTCGGTTCCTCACTTCCCACCGAATTCTGGAGGCATTGCGTGCTGAGTAGCGGAACTCAACTCGCGCTTTGCCTCGACACCTAAGCGAATGAAAATATATATATTTTTATTTAAATCCTTTTTTTTAGGATTTATTGTTTTTTTTCTGTTTCGTGATTGGTTTCTGTATGTCTTCACTTCACTTCACTTCACAGTGTTAGCATAAGTTACTTATAGTGTAGTAATAAGTGTCACTGTAATTATGAATACGTCATTTGATATTGTTTCCATTATTGATTGTATTAAGTGGCGGTAGTGTGCTTTGTCTTTTCCGGTGGAT
>DWQW01006693.1:0-15943 GCA_018249695.1 Heliconius erato demophoon | reverse complement strand
GCGCGGCGTTGAGTTCTGCCACTCAACACGCAATGCCTCCAGAAATCGGCAGAAAGTGGCGAACGGAGTGTCTTAACACTAGGTTCCTTCTGCCTACCCTGCTGTGTGCGGGATACAGCGTGAAGCTAATTATTACCATTTCAATAGAAATATTTTAAATGTAACTAATACATCTTCATCATACTTTCAAAGTTTATAAACACCAGTCGGTCACACAGTACGTGATGTATGGGTCGGTGACAGTCGACGGCGTCAACTGCATGAATTTTAATAAGAGGTGAGGATCGTTGAACTGACCGTTTCTTTATTCGAGTATCGACTAGAAAATACATGTTCCCGTAAGTAAGTAGGCTTTGTGATTTACTTAACATATGTCTAGGTTCATTAGAATTGAGTGGGGTCGTCGCGGCGCAGTGGCGCAGGCGTGTGAGTAAACGCGACGGTTGTAGGTTCAAGTTCCACTCAAGGATGTGAATTTGTATTTATAAATATTTTTATTTGTTGGCTCTGGTAACAGGGCAAAGCGTGACTTCCGCCGAAAATTCAGCGGAAAGTGCTAAACAGAGTGTCTTAGCACTGTGTTTCATTTATCTACCCTGCCAAACTGAAAATAATAAAATTGAGCTTAAGTTCTTATACTTTTTTCGGTTCTTATGCAAGAAAAGTCGTTTAAATCTTCGAAACGGTGACAGGTTCAGCTTTAAAACTTGCGTAATAACCAGATGCTCTCACAATTGGCTCAAAATTTACAAGAACCATACTAAAATATAATTTGTTTTGTCACGCCTATTGTAGTTCACAAACTGGGTCTATTATAGACGCTGTCATACATCGAGTGGCCGTGCCTAATTTACTGTCAATAAGTAACGGTAGACGCGTAATGTACGTAAGTCTTGTGAGATTTAAAAAAAAAATATTGTATGAAGATTCCAGAGTGGGACTTTAATTGTTTCAGTTAAAAAATTAACTGGTGGTATTTTTTTTAATAAATTTAGGCCATGGATAGGAGAATAATAGTTAAGAAAACGTATAAAAAATTGAACGTAGCAGGATTTGAACCCGCGCCTCTTTGGAAACAGTCTTCATAAGTATTTTTCTTTCCTAAATGTGGAATAACACTTTAAAAATGTTTGAAGACATGGACATGAGAGTTGATTATTTTTTGAGTTGGTTCTTTACAACATTTTTATTGACAATAATACAACAATAAGCTTCAGCGGGCGGAGCCTCCTGTGGTTCGCTAGTGTTAATTTTTTTTTAATTATTTGATTGTAAAATTAGAAGTAGAATTTCGTTTTGTATCATTATATTATATATCATTTTTTATATTTTTTGAGGCCAGACGTAGGGCAGGAGCACAAAGTGTGACTGTAAAACCGACTGTTTGTGGGTTCGAATATTTATTTAAATTTATATTTCCATTTCTACGCTCTGGTTTCGAGGCAAAGCGCGGCGTAGAGCTCTGTAGCTCAACACGCAATGCCTCCAGAATTCGGTAGAGAGTTGGAAAAGTAGTGTCTTAACACTAGGTTCCCTCTGCCTACCCTGTTGCGTGCGCAATACAGCGTGAAGCTAATAAAAAAAATGTTGTATATTTATATAAATATCTAATATCTAAAATTCTATTTAAAATTTATTTATTAAAATTCACAAGAAACCCAACGGCCACTAGTTTAGTTGGAATATTATACAAAACGCATCGGTCAGACGCGTGCGTCGCATAAATCTTCGTCAACTGCACACTGCGTCTCTTCCTGTGCTTCAAAATTAGATTTAAAATGGAGGTCTACGCCTTTTTGTGCTTGTTAAATTTATAATGGTATCTACAAATTTATGATTATATAGTAGATAAGATATAAATTAGAACGTTATAATAATAAAATAAACAATATAAAGTTTTTGTTTATTCATAAAAATAATAAAAATACTGTGATATTTAAATGTGTGCTATTATTGTGGTGAATATTGTGATTTAGTAGAGAATATTTTGAAGAATAAACTTATAAATACATAGATTTTCCATATTTCTAAATATTTTATAGATATATAGAGTTTCCATTCTTCTAAATATCTTAACAATATGAATAAGACCATAGAAAAGAGTGACTCATCACGAACAGTTTTGAGTTATAACAGCTAAGTTATTATCAGTTCAGGTCAGCGTAAGCATTAAGATATAAACTACAGATGGCATAGTAAGCAGAGGGAACCTAGGAACCTAGTGAAATTCTGGGAGGCATTGCGTGTTAATTAGCAAAATTCACCGTCGCGTTTTGCACCGTTACCAGAGTGAGGAAATGAAAAATTAAATGTTTCTTTATCTCGATTGGGAATCGAACCCACAACGACTGTCTCATATGAAATATAACAAACAAATATTTTTCGCAATCGTGTAAACATATTTTCGAGTTCCAAAAATCATCTCAATCTTTCTCCGTCTCGGTGCATCTTGAACCATCTGTTTCCGGATGTCCAGCGATGTGGAGCACTACCAATTACATGATACACGATTGTCAAACACCTACACTCTTGAAACTGCTTAATTTATTACATGTTATTTGATACTATTTTAATTTTATAAAGTGGAAGAGCAACAGGCTGGTTTTTTAGAATAGTAATATAGCTTTAGCAAGACTATAAATATGATTTTATTATACTTTTAACTATAAATATTTTTGTTTATAACCTTATTATATAAAGTATTTCGTAAAACAAATCATTTTTTTTTTCATCAAATATAGCGGGGTAGGCAGAGGGAACGTAGTGTTGAAACACTGCGTTCTCCACTTTCCACCGATTTCGGTAGGCATTAAGTGTCGAGTGGCGGATATCAAAGCGAAGAGATTAAAATATATATTTAAATAAATATTCCATTTCCCAAAGTTGGAATCGAACTCACAACCAGTCGCGTTTACAATCCCACAGCTATATATCCCTGCGCGACGACTGGCCTCAAATCAAGATATTATATTCACATATTTTCAACTATAAATATTTTTGCTCACAACCTTAGTAATTATATAACATATTCTCGTAAAACAGCTAATTCTTTACAAATCAGTCTATAGAATATGTGCAGACGTACATATATACGACTCCTTTTCAAAATGATGACATCGTTTATAATGGAAACGAGACCCGAATACGAAACTGTTGTTTCCATTACTGCATATTTATTTAACTAAATTGACTGTTGCAAGTTGATAGATTAAATTGTAGATAGAAAAAAAAATCAGCTTCACGCTGTATCCCGCACACAGCAGGATAGGCAGAGGGAACCTAGTGTTAAAACACTCGTTCTCCACTTTCTGCCGAATTCTGGAGGCTATGCGTGTTGAGTGGCAGAACTCAACACCGCGCTTAACCTCGACACCAGAGCGAAGAAATGGAAATATAAATGTAAGTAAATATTTCATCTCCTCGAGTGGGGATCGAACCCACAATCAGTCGGTTTTACAGTCACACTTCGTGCCACTGCGCCACGCCTGGCCTCAATTTTAGATAGAAATAGTGATATTCTTCTCCTTTCATAGGATAAATTCATTTAATAGAGAAGAAGACCGCTACGAATGTATATAGTTTATTAAATACGTATAGTATATGATTTTAAATTATTTTTATTCAGAGCTTTATGACTGTAAACTCGATAGATTTTGGTCGATAGGTTCGATTCTCACTCGACTAAATGATATATTTATTAGTTTCAGTTCCTCGCTCTGGTAATGAGGTAAGCGCGGTGTTGAATTCCGCCAATTAGCGCAATACAGGAGAATTCCGTGGAAAGTGGGGAACAAAAGGAAGTGTTTTAATTTGAAAGGAGTATCTTAAGTAGTGTAGTAGTGACTATTATTAGGTTCCCTTTGGCTACTTCACTATGTGCGGAATACAGCATGAAGCTAAAAAAAAATGTTTTTAATGAAAGTACTTAGAAATTATAAAGGTATAATAATAAAATTTATTTAATTTTTATTAATCGATTAAAAACACTCCATAATAAATTTAAAAAAAAGGTTTAGCGGTAATTCTTAAAAGTTACCACAAAAAAAAAGTTGTAAAAATTAGCCTACATTAAACAGATATACTGTCAAGACGTGATCACTTTCGTTTAGGAGAAATGCGTGGGAAGTCTTTGTTGAAGACATACAAAAAGGCTCGCAATGGAACCTTACATCAGCCTTAACAGTAATTACTAGTTAATTGCTTTAACAAATTACTGCCACATATAGATATTAGAATGATTGTTGTGAAACGAAAAAAGTGATAGGCTGTATTTAAATATATTTAAATAAATAAATCAGCTTCACGCTGTATCCCGCACACAGCTGGGTAGGCAGAGGGATCCTAGTGTTAAGACACTCCGTTCCCCACTTTCTGCCGAATTCTGGAGGCAATGCGTGTTGAGTGGCAGAACTCAACGCCGTGTTTGTACTCGACACCAGAGCGAAGAAATGGAAAGATTAATTTAAATAAATATTTCACAATTTAAATATACATTTCTGACACCAGAGGCAGAAAATGGAAATATAAATTCTAATAAATATTTTATTTCCTCGAGTGGGGATCGAACCCACAACCAGTCGGTTTTACAGTCACACTTTGTGCCCCTGCGCCACGACTGGCCTCAAATGATAAATATATTTTTTGCCTTTAATTATAATTTTACATTTTAAAAGAAGTCCTTTTAAAATTTATTTAAATTAAAAATAACTGATGAAGCGAAATTCAAAGCTTTGTATAAATATATTGACCTAATTTTATTTTAATAATGTTTTCAAAATATTTAATTTTCATTCAATAAATCGCACTACTCTTTAAAATAGAACAATGTTTGATAAATTTGGGAAACTTTATTGAGAAATTAATAGTTTTAGGTAGATATGTATGTATTTTTTATTAATTTTCTTTTACTTTATAATTTCCATCACCTTTTAAAGTGGAGAGTATTAAAAACGTCGATGTGATCTCAGCTTATCTGCCTAAAGTTAACAATTCACCAAAGTAATTATAAATTTCAATTATAAATAATTATATATTGCGATTTGTTTATTACGTTCTAACCACGTATTAATTGGTGTTGGCCAATATTTTTGTGTGAACGATGTGACTTTACCACTTTTGATATGTTGGTAGATAAAAAAAAAAGGTTTGTAAAGAAAACGACACTAAATAATAAATAAAAACAACTTTACGCTGTATCCCGCATACTGCAGGGTAGGCAAAGGGAACCTAGTGTTAAGACACTGCGTTCCTCACTTACTGCCGATTTCTGACGGCATTGCGTGTGTAGTGGCGGAACTCAACGTCGCGCTTTGCCTCGACACCATAGCGAAGAAATGAAAATATAAATGTAAATAAATATTTTATTTCCTCGAGTGGGGATCGAACTCACAACCAGTCTATTTTACGACACTAATAAAAAATATAGAATATAGATACGTTGACTTCTGCCACTCAACCCGCAACGCTTCTGGAGGCAAAGCTGCTGCGGAAAATAGGGAACCGAGTGTTTAAACACAAGGTTTCCTCTGCCTACCCCGCTGTGTGCGGGATACAGCGTGATAGCTTCAAGCTGTATACATTATTTCACTCTTGCCTATTATCCCCGATTGCGTAGTCGTCAATTTGTCGAAGTAATTCGCCACGCACTGGACTCGTTCGTATTTATCCAATCAAGTCGTCAGACGATCAATTTATGTTGTTAGCTGTTAACGTGGGTCGATGTGCGTCACCGATAATGAATATATTAGAGTATCTCTTAAATAGATAAATGTTGAATTTGTCTAGTTGTTTTTTTTTTATCACTTTCACGCTTTATCCCGCATTTAGCGGGATAGGCAGAAGGTGAGACTAAGGGCTTAGTTAAGACTAGGTTCTTTAGATACTCTGTTTCTCATTTTCCATCGCTTTCTGGAGACATTACGTGTTAATTGATGGTACTATTGATTTTTATAATATATGATTATTTTGTGATGATATGATTTTTTTTAGAAATAAATAAACAACTGTATTTGGACGTAAAGCCATCTTAACATCTTAAACTTCATATGTTAGCCATGGTAGTTTAGTGAGACAGTATCCTAATAGAAAGACATGGGTTTTGGGCTCGATTCTCTCTGAATTATTTGAATTTCTCCGCTTTCCACCTCCACGTGTTATTAACACAGGGTTAGAGAAAACGTAAAGCAACATAGAATATATTACTATGAACAATATATGATTTATATTTAAAAATACATAGAATTTGAAGTATTAAATTCTTTATAATGAAAGTGTCATTAAGCACACAGCTGTTTAAGTTTCGAGTAAAAGTGTGAAATTACATGAAGGAATCGCACATCGTAATGCATACTTTTATATGCTTTTATTACCTGTAAATGCCTTAATTATTAGGTAATAAAAAAAATAATATATTTCTTTATAATTTTTGCTAATATGATAAATGCTTATATAACTTCCTGTAGTCAATGGTAGTGAGGTATTCATGTTCTTGTATCTTGTTTCTTGTATAGAAGTAGATACACTACAGGAGATATATCTCCACCAGAATTTTACTTTTTTATTTAACTTAAATTTCCATGTTATATAGATGTGAAATTCGTGGCATTATTATGGTGCAGTAGTCGATCTGCGTCTGCCTGAACACACTATGGTTTTGGATTCGATTCCCACTCGGTAAAATCAACTGATTTCCTTTCTTAATAAGCCCAAGCGTGGCTTTGAGTGACACCACTCAATGCGCAATATCTCGAATTCGGCAGCAAAATGGAGAATGGAGTGTCTGTATACTCTATTCTCTCTGACTATTTTGCTTCACGTGGGATCAGGCGTAAAGCTAAAAAGCAGTATATATTAATATGAGGTATCCGCTTAAAATTTTTAGAAATCGGTTCACTTTTGTTTGTGTAAAATTTTTGTATTGACCAAAATATCTTATTTGAAACTACGAAAGCGGAGATTTTAAACAAGATAAGTAATAGTCGAGACATTGTCTAATGACTTAATTGTCGACGATTATACAATTAATTTAGTTAACAGCCACTCCGACACGCCTTAATAAAATTAGTTGTCATGATAATGTCCTCGTTGAGTCACAGTGTGTATGTTGTTTTAAATAGATCTTAAATATATTAAATTCTAAAAATATGCTAAAATCTTAAATTCTAAAAATATACTAAAATCTTAAATATAATAAATTCTGAAAATATACAAATTCTAAAATTAATCATTTCAAAATATTAAATGTAAAACTTGGGTCTTCCTATTTCTTAGTTCTGTTAGAGGTAAGTTTTTTGGTGTTTTTAAAATAAATCTTCTATCTCACTTTTCAATCATTATAAGAGCATATAATATACAATATTTTCTTTATTTTTTTTTATAAAGAACGTTCCTGTATTTATAAATATTCAATTTACTGGCGTAATACAACACATAATTGTAATACACCATTAGTACAGAAATTGAAACGTCAATCGAAAAATAAATAAATGAAATAAATCAGCTTCACGCTGTATCCCGCACATAGCAGGGTAGGCAGAGTGCTAACACTCCGTTCCCCACTTTTGTAACTTTTTTTTTATAAATGTTAAATTCCACTTATTGTTGATCATTTCTATTTTATATTTTAATCTACTATGGTAACTATTGACCAAATCTATAAATATTAATCAGTAAACTTTAATAATATTAAGCAAGGGAAATCGAACCTATACTTACTGTAAACTTCTTATCCGATTAGTATCCAATGGATTATTAAATAAAAAGTAAATATTTTAATTTACCTACATTATACAATCATTTAAGTATTACGCTTCTTATGCAATACGTCTTATGTACTACTTTTTAAAATAAACTCATTACGTAGCTTGTCTAGTTGAATATTTCTAGTTTATTTGGTCTTAATTAAATTTTTATTATTTATAGTGATGTCATGTTTTTAGATCGGTTTCACTTTTAAATATAAATTGCGGCCAGAAAACAGATATGAGGCCAGTCGTGGCGCATCGGCACGAAGTGTGACTGTAAAACCGACTGGTTGTGGAATCGATCCCTACTCGAGGAGATTAAATATTTACTTAAATTTATATTCCCATTTTTTCGCTCTGGTGTCGAGGCTAAGCGCGGCGTTGAGCTCTGTCACTTAACACGCAATGCATCCAGAATTCGGCAGAAAGTGGAATCTCTTAACACTGGGTTCCCCCTGTGCGGGATACAGCGTGAAGCTGATTTATTTATTATTTTTTAAAACAGATATCGTATAACAGAAAATTCTCGAGTGATATGTAGATATGCATCCTGTCAGTCGGTGACAGGATAACCGGGATTTTTGAGCAATTTAAAAATTAGGTTACAGTAGCATTTAGATTCCTAGTAGCATTTCAACTGTTTATATAACCTTATTTCCAATTTATGGCACAACTGGCACATATGGGTTAGGAGATTAAAGCACGATCAACCTCAATCTCTTTTTACTATCCACAGTTTGACACTAAATTTCATGACATTAGTCATGAAACTGTTTACACTTTTTTTTTTTATAAATTTATCTGGTAATCTATTTATTGTAAAAAAAAAAAGTTCAATTTCATTCGAATTAGCAGCACTGGCTGTTAAGTATACCGTAGTTAAGGTGACATTGACTTTCCTACTATCGCGGGGCTGATGCTGTCTGTGGCCGCGGACGGCCGCACATGTACGCCGCACGCCGTCACGCGCGCGCGCATCCACGCTCCGCGAACGCGACCGCCCGCGCGCCGGGCCCGCGACATGCCCTCAGTGAAAGTATTTAATATATTCGGTGGACAGAAGCCGGCCGAGAAGCAACCTACACCACCCCCCGCCCACGGGGCGATGCAAAAGTTCTACAGGACCTTTTCAGTAGCTCCCGAAAACTCGACCGAGCATAAAGTGGGCAAAGTGACCGCGATCGCAGCCTGTCTGGAGAAAAGAATCAGTGATCCCGCTGTGCTTAGTGGTGATAACGTGCAAAAGTTATTAAATAAAGTAAATATAAACGATACTGTGAATGGAATATCAGACGATTTAAAAATACGTGACCACGCTTACGAGAACGTAAACATTGTTGGCGCACCTCCGTTTGCAAACAATTTATTGGATGAGACTAAAGGGTATTCGTCGATATACGAAAACGTTACTGTCGTTGGTAAGCTGTCAAATAGTAATAAAGGAGATAGTAAAACAATTTCTGAATCGAAATTAAGCAAAGCTTTAGAATCTTTCGACAAAATATTATCGGAATTTTCAGCGAATGAAACTTTAAAATCTAGTTTAAACATAAACAATAGCACCTTTTTTGTACCAAAGTTGCAGAAATCAAAGACTTGTAGTATTATTGAGTCTCGTTGCATATTGAAAAAAACTATTTCAGATCCTGAAACTGAAAGAAAAGCGCAAAGTCAAGTTAAACGCACTAACTCAATCGATAAAACCACAAGCCTGTGGAACCTCGACGACATGAAGGGAAAAGAATTGACGAGCCCTTTAAAACCACTTGCTCCGACGATTAGCGATAAGATGAGCCCCGATAAGTATGCCACGTATAAAATATCATCCAAAAATTCTACACGGAGCAACTGTATTCAAACAGAAGAATTAAAAAAGATGGATGTCAAAACAAGAATTTTAAAAAAGACTTTGTCTAATCCACCATCGACTCCCGTCCCTGTTGTCACGAAAACAAAACCTGTTACAAAAAAATACGAGAAGAAAGTTATCGACCCTAAGAAAATAAAAACAAAAAGTACTTTGGACATGAAAAATATTCCTGATAATACACAAAGATCGCAGATGCAAAAAGCAAAAAGTGTTTGGGAAATTGGAAACGAAACGATGATACCGCCAAACTTAGAGAGAACAAAATCGAGTACCTCTATCGCGGGCTCTCCTAGTAAGATCCCGGTGATCAGAGGTCAAATGTCCCAGAATAAGTTTAGCAGTACACGAGCACTTTTTTCTCCCACTCCGGTTGATCTACACGATATAGACCAGGCCAGAGAGTGTGCTCAGAAAAAGAAGCCCATTGCATCACGAAAAACAACAGAGAAACCCGACCAAACGAAACAAGTGAAACAAAAATCTCAACTCAATTTAAAGTCCGATCCGAAGCGACAATATGACAAAACCAAGAAAGATGTTGTCGATAAAAAAGCAATATCATCACATAAAACGACATTAAGAGACTACTCGGATGAAATAAATGCTGTTCGAGCCAAGCTACAACAGAAAAAAATCAACAATAAGAAAGGTAACAGCGTCGAAATGCCCGAACCTAAACAAAACGAAACTGAGCCGGCGACGATCGGTTGCGACCTGTCACCTGTCAAGTATATCGTAAAAAAACTGGAGTGTAAGACAGCCATGGAATCTAAGACGGAGCCGGCCTATTTCGTCAACTGTAAAGTAATACCACCAGTACATAAGGAATTGTGCGTTGCTAACACCACCTTCCACAATCACTTGAGCACACTCGTGGGCCGCCAAATAAAGTATGTAGAGCCAAGAGAGGACAGCAAAACATGTTCCCAAACGGAGAAGCTGCCTCTACTGAAGCATTCCGAGGAGAAGATATCAGACACGCATTCGGATTGCAGCGACGACTCGGGTCACGTTTCGAACGACGCTGCGAACGATAACGACGTGGTGTTTGATAATATACACGACGTGGACGTGGGTTCGGTAGAAATAAACGTGGATGAGATAGATTGTGAAGTGTTCAATGGACCGAAACAGTTCAGGGTGGATAGACCCGGGGACGCAAAAAGTGTGTGTCCAGTTCGTCCAGCGCGGCGTGGGGAGCGCGGGGAGCGCGCCAACGAGGTCGCTAGCGGTACCCGCGCCACCATCGACTCCGGCGCTCCGAAAGTGGACGAGCAGGTACGCGTCGCTATCATGCTGTTATCATATATATGGCCAGTCGTGGCGCAGCGGCACAAAGTGTGACTGTAAAATGGACTGGTTGTGGTTTCGATCCCCATTCGAGGAGATGGAATATTTATTTACATTTATATTTTCATTTCTTCGCTCTGGTGTCGAGGCAAAGCACGGCGTTGTGTTCCGCCTGCCTCCAGAGTCCGCCAGAAAGTAGTGAACGGAGTGTCTTAACACTAAGTTCCCTCTGCCTACCCTGCTGTGTGCGGGATACAGCGTGAAGCTGATGATAGTAACAAATCACAGGTGCTATTATTTGCAACGATCGAAACTCTCACTATAATACTGATATAATAGTTACAAACTGTAAACAATTTAGATCTCGTGCGATATCGGACCAATCGCGGTTGATCGCAAATGATAGTATGAAATTACTTCATTGCGTAACCGAAATCCAATACGTATTATTTTTTTTATACATCGAAGAGAATTTTACGATTATTCAACATTTACAATAACACCGGTTTTGCCGGTTTCCAAATTAGTATGAAACTGTAAACATGTGTATGTATATGTAAAATTACATCAGCTTCACCCTGTATCTCACACACAGCAGGGTAATCAGAGCGAACCTAGTGTTAAGACACTCCGTTCCCCACTTTTTTGTTGAGTGGCAGAACTCAACGCCGCGCTTAACCTCGACACCAGAGCGAAGAAATGAAAATATAAATTTAAGTAAATATTTCATCTCTTCGAGTGGGGATCGAACCCACAACCAGTCGGTTTTACAGTCACACCTCGTGCCGCTGCGCCACGACTGGCCTCAATGTGTATAATATGTAATGTCAATTATATGGGAGTATTAGCGTGACATCAAAACTTTAATAGTGACAAGTTTTAATTTGCATAACTTCACTTCCTTATTCCTGATATACTTCACAGAAACACCAATAACGTTACGATCGTAATTATATAACTTCCTTTTGACATTCTTGTCTTAATTGTTTGATATATAGAAAACTTGGTACCTACTTATGTAACCGTCGTAAAGAATGCGCTTTTAAAATTCCTTTTCAAATACCAATCACCATAACATGTCGACTTACATAATATGTGACTACTTTTTTTAAGTTACGCGTCAGACAATCGTCAATTCGTGAGGAAATGTGGGAACCTAGTTAAGATACTCCGTTCCCATTCAGATACTTCCGTTTCGCCGAATCTAGTGACATTGCGTGGTGAGTGGCGAAACTCAACGCCGCGCTTCGTCTCGTCACCAGAGCCAGGAAATGTTAATAAAAAATATTAAATATTTCATTTCTTCGAATGGGAATCCAAGCTACAAGCTGTTGCTCCTACAATTTCACTCTTGCGCCAGCATTATTATATATTTTATAGAAATTTGTCAGATCCGTCTTGGAAACTTAACGTTTTTCAATACAACAATAATTCTCGACAAGTGCACCGCAGGGGTCAGTGCTGGAAACTGATTTATTTACGCTCTTACTTTCACTAAACTGTATGAGGTACTAAATAAAACTTAACGTCTTTCAGCGTACTCTGACGTAAAATACTTAACTTCACGCTGTACACAGTAGGGGCAGAGGGAACCTAGTGTACAGACACTCTGTTCCACATTTTCCGTCGATTTCTGGAGGCATTGCGTGTTGATTGGCGGTGCTCAACGTCGCTCTATGCTTCGACACCGAAAAATATGTAAATATAAATTAAAATATATATGTAATTTCTTCGAGTGGGAATCGAACCCACACCCAGTGGTTCCACACCACGACTAGCCTCAAACTGCTCATATCGTAATAAGTGTGAAACACGTCTCACACTTGCTGTTTAGAAATTGCACAAACAAATAAAATTTCTATTGCGAAACGGATTCGGATTTAAATTTAAAATGGAGATCAACCCCTTGGCGATTTCGCTATAATAAAATGCAGTGCTTTCTTTTCACTTTCTCATACGTTACGTGCTCCACATTGGAAACGATTTGCACATATTCCGATTTTATTATTGTTCGTAGCTTTATATGTATATAATATTTTATATTATTAGATAGATAGATTGAGGCCGGTCGTGGCGCAGCGGCACGAGGTGTGACTGTAAAACCGACTGGTTGTGGGTTCGATCCCCACTCGAGGAGATATTTACTTAAATTTATATTTCGATTTCATCGCTCTGGTGTCGAGGTTAAGCGCGGCGTTGAGTTCTGCCACTCAACACGCAATGCCTCCAGAATTCGGCAGAAAGTGGGGAACGGAGTGTCTTAACACTAGGTTCCCTCTGCCTACCCTGCTGTATGCGGGATACAGCGTGAAGCTAATTTAATTTATTTTTAGATATACTTTAAATAAATTGACAGTCGTTGGCAGGGGCAGGCGTGCGACTGTAAACGTGGTAGGTATTGAGTTCGGTTCCCACTCGATTAATGAAATATTTAATATTTTCATTTCTTCGTTCTCGTATTGAGGTAAAGCGTGAAGCCCTCTAAAATTCGGCGGAAAATGAGGAACAGAGTGTCCTAACACTAGGCTGTCTCGTCCTACCCTTCTATGTGCGGGATACAACGTGAAGAAAAAAAAGGGTTTTGTTAAAAAAAATACTTATTAGATTAGTGAATTTGTGTACCTACATAATAATAAGTATTTAAGCATCGTTTAATATCATATTAAATAATTTTAGTTCGTTTACGCTTTATCAGATAAATGAATACGTAATACATAATACAAATACAGTGTAATAGCGAAAAAATCGCTCGAAAGTAAAAACTCATCAGTTTATTAAGATTTTTATTCGACTTTCTACTCTCCAAGCAATTATGCTCGCCATTCGAATAATAAATATATCATCTTTTTCGTATATATATGTATGTATGCATGTATGTATGTATGTATGTATGTATGTATGTATGTATGTATGTATTTCCACTATAAATTGGTGCCACCACTTAATGCTATTAAATTTGTAATCGTTATAATATGTGAATTATATTTTCACATTAAATAATTTTCTTTTATGCAAGAAAGAATATCAAAATCAGCTTCACACTGTATTCCGCACACATCAGATAGGAGGAATATAGTGGTAAAACACTCTGTTCCCCACTTTTCTGTGTGGCGGAACACAACGCCGGCCTTGGTGCCAGTGCGAAGAGATGATAATATAATAAATAATAATTCATTTCCTCGAGTGTGGATTGAAGCCAAGACCGTCGCATAACAGTCGTAGGCTTATGCCACTGCGCCACGCTGGCCTCGACGAAAAAAATATACCTAATAGAATACAATTTTGAATTATTTCATAAGTATATGATTATTTAACTAATATTCACTTATAAATATTAACATTTAATTCAAGTTAAATCTATCTACATGGCCGTTTTCTGGCTAAATACTTTAAATACTCTGCTTTAAATCAAATCAAATTTGTCCAGTCACGTAGACTATTTTCTATGGTATGGCTATCGTACATTGTTATCCGTCAGATGGGCACATGCGCATCACGTCCAGCTTTCCCTGCGCACGCGCAGGTCCTTTCGCCAACGTAATTGATATTACCGATCCAGTCAAGTTGATTCGTAATAATAAATATGTAAGGGTTAATTTATTTTCTTTGTTATAATTTGTTTTATATAAGTTTCATTTTTTTTTTCATTTCATTATTTTACAGAATGCTAAACTTCGCGAAACTATTATAAGTGAGTTTGATAGGTATCATTTTTATGTCTTCTTAATAAATTATTTTTGCCTATTAAAACATTCTAGAAAACTTAAACTATTTAAAATTTTATATGATGAAGAAATGGAAATATAAATTTAAATAAATATTTCATTTCCTCGAGTGGGAATCGAACCCACAAGCTCACACCCTTGTGCCCCCGGGCCATGACGGCCTCCTACAGTATTATATAAATATTTATAAATGAGAAAGAACGCCAACCTATAGCAATATAGTCAAAAAAATCATATATGTAGACATGTATTATAGCCATATAATTGTCTATACAAAAAATATTAATAAGTAATTTAGAAATGAATTTGATTTTTTTTTATAATTTTCCAATCATATAATGTCAGTTACTTGTCCGATACTACGACCGTCGTTCCGTTTCTTTTTTGTACGGATTTCGGCCTCGTTATCTACGCACAATGATTGTTTTTATACGGGCGCTCAACTACTATAACGTTTCACTTTTCATATAAATTAAAAATGTTTTTAATTTAAAATAAAAATAAATTAACTTCATCATAACACTTCTAAATGAAAAAGAAATGCTTTAGTTATTTTCATCTTTCTATTGCTTTATATTATAATACAATGAATCTTACATCTAAATCTAAACATTACAAAACTTTGAAATTAGTGTTATAATAAACTTTTACCTTTTGAGGCACTAGCTTGTGACTGAAAGCGCGAAGCTCGACATGGTCATGGGTGGGCGAAAGCACGGCGTTGAAATCCGTAACTTAAAACGCAATTCTCCTAGAATTCAGCAGAAAAAGCAGAGTGTCTTAACACTAAGCTTCCTCTACCAATTGCGCGACATGCGTGATACAGCGTGGAGCTGATTTTTTTATTTTTAATATTAAAAAAAGATTTATTTTCTTTTTACTACGATGATTTTAACTAAATATCTAAAATAAATTGCAGCTATGATCATGAATTCATGAAGCAAGACGCGTGCGCATGTACGTAACGACTTCTGACCCACAATCTTGATGATGCATAATTAAATATTTTATCCGCTTAGCGCTTTCGCGAGAGGTGAAGACGAATCTCTATAATAATTTATAGAGGTTTTTAAGATTTTTCTATTTTAATTTTCACCTTCTAATTTCATATTCAGAGGCCAGTTGTGGCGCAGCGGCACGAAGTGTGATTGTAAAACCGATTGGTTGTGGGTTCGATCCCCACTCGAGAAGATGAAATATTTACTTAAATTTATATTTCAATTTCTTCGCTCTGGTGTCGAGGCTAAGCGCGGCGTTGAGTTCTGCCACTCAACACGCAATACCTCCAGAATTCGGCAGAAAGTGGGGAACAGAGT